>JAJIBD010013250.1:0-14869 GCA_021461705.1 Cryptotis parvus | reverse complement strand
AGTGAGTTAATTTCTCTAAAATTTTCTGCTTAAAAATAAAGTATTACAGTGAGACAATCCAAAAGGCTGAAGCACATAATTTGCATGTGAAAGATTTGCCTTCAGTCCTAACACCTGAACTCATGGGGGTTCCCCCCCCCAGCATGGCCATGTAGCACTAATGAGAGCAAAACCCAAAGTACCATGAGGTGTAGCCAAAAAACAAAAACAAACAAACACTCTCTAAATAGATGAATGTCCAAATTTTTCCAAAAGATCTTTAAAAAGTATGTTAACATCAATCAAAAGAAGACAGCCAATGAGACCCTAAAATTATCTAATTATTAAATCATACTGTGCAGAAAGTATTTACATACTCTGTGTTTGCTCATATTTGCTTTTTTGTATTGTTTTCTATAATCAAATAAGATTAAATAAAATTATTTTTATTGTTGTAATTTTTGGTCACTGTGAGAAACAGTTATTCATAATGGATTTCAGGCATATAATGTTCTAACACCCATCTCTGTAACAGTGTGCATTTCCCACCACCAATATCCCCAGTTTCCCTCCTGCCACCCCACCACCACCATACCCTATTATCTCTGTAGCAGCACCCCTCTCTTTCTCTTTCTCTCTCTCTCTCTCTCTCTCTTTCTCTCTTTCATATGTGGCTGTTAGGAAAAATGAAGCTATAAAATTTGCTTATAAATGGATGGGTATGGAGAGCATCATGCTAAGTGAAATGAGTCAGAAGGTGAGGGACAGACATAGAATGGCTTCACTCATTTGTTCAATATTAAAAAAAAACTATAATATGAGACTAATATAATACCCAAGGACAATAAAAACAAGGTCCAGGAGGAGTGGTCCACAGTTAAAAAGCCTACCTCAAGTGCTGGGAGAGAGAAGACAGTTGAGATAAAGAGGGGCCACTATGACAAAGATAATTGGAAATGATCACTCTGGACAAGAACTGCCTAAAAATAGGTAGAGGAATGAACGTGATAACCTCTCAGTACTGTTTTGCAAGTCATAATGCCCAAGAGAGGAAAGAGAGAGATATATATTAAATAAAAATTCTTTGAGTCACAGCTCTTTGACAAAATTAGCAAACTATCCATGTAAGGCTTTTCTTTAATCTAAACAAAATCTAGAATCTACAATTTATCTTCTCAATAAAAATTATAAAACAGGGCTGGAGCAATAGTACAGCGGGTAGGACATTTGCATTGCACAAGGCTGACCAGGGTCCAATCCCTGACATTCCATATGGTACCATGAGCACCGCCAGGAGTAACTCCTGAGTACATAACCAGGAGTAATATCTGAGTATTGCTGTATGTGACCCAAAAATAAAATAAAAAACCCTAAAAATATCTACTTAAGGGTCAGGGAGGTGGTTCAAAGGGGTATAGTCAAACTCAGCACCACAAGCTCCCCTGAAAGTAACAAATGAAAGTGACCCCAAGCACTGTTCTGTAAGTAGTCCCTGATACCACCAGGAATGACACCCAAGGCAAACATAACAAAAAACTTTACTGAATTTCTGCTATACAAATTGAAGCTTTCTGGCTCATGTAGACTAGAAAAATGGTCTAGTACAAAATCAGGACAGAAGACACTACTACACTGTAACAGTAGAAAATAACTTACCTAGCCAAAACTTCCCCAAATATCCCTGGTGTCAGCATAATTCTTTTTGAAAAATGATTTATGTATAAGAGTAAAGTAGATTCTATGTTACATATACAATATTATATATTACAATATCATATTAGAATATATTCTAATAGATGTTAGAATATTAAATATTACTTTAGTTCTTCACATTGGTAAACCAGAAGGTTTCTGTTAATCTTTACAAGTATAGAGGTCAAAGAGATAGTAAAGTTATTAAGATGTTTGCTTGTATTGCAGCTGGGCAAGGTTTGATTTCCAGCACATGTGATCCACAGCAATCCAGGAGTGATCCCCCCAAACAACAGCCAAAGTAGCTCCTGAGCATTGATAGATATGGTTCAACACACCTCTCCTCACCCCCACCCACAAAAATAGCGATTGTTCAGAATAGTTTTCTTTTTGAAAGATAGGAATGATTGAGGGAGAACCCCAACCAACTGAAAAGTATCCCTAAAGGAAATTGGGTACCAGAATAAACAAGCAAAACTGAAACTGTCTCCAAGTCAGTAAACTGAGTACTGAATTAGTTTTATTTCATATCAAATTATAGACTTCATGCCATTTGACTATTGGAAATTCATCACTATTAGAAACTCATCCTGTGGCTATTAGGTAGGTATTTAGCTGAATATGTTCATAGGGCCATTATGTATTTTCTCCAATTTAAAAGCACTAAAAATGTTTATCAAAAGAAAGTCTTTAACAGTGTTCAACAGACGGTGAAAGAATATAATACACTTCCACAAAATAGCGAAGAATATATTGCTACTCTGCTGTAGTATAGCCCAGACTCCCTGCTGTAGGTATATCTGTATAGCCTAGACACTCTGCTGTAGTATAGCCCAGACTCTCTGCTATAGGTATGTCTGTATGCCAGGCTGTCGGATGTCGTAGCCTAGACACTGGTAGATGTTCCAGACTCCTGCGTAGGTATGTTGTATCCCAGTGCCCTGCTGAGTTATCTTATTCTAGACCTCTGCTGTAGTATAGTCCAGACTCCCTGCTGTAGGTATGTCTGTATGGCCCAGATACTCTGCTGCAGGTATGTCTGTATGGCCCAGACGCTCTGCTGTAGTATGGCCCAGACTCCTTGCTGTAGGTATGTCTGTATAGCCCAGATGTTCTGCTGTATGTATACCTGTGCAGCCCAGACACTTTGTTGCAGGCCGTTACTTTGCCTCAGCAACAAATCAGAATTTCTAATTCTATACTTTAATTTTTTTAATTTAGGTTTTTTTTGTTGTTGTTGTTGTTGTGTGTTGTTGTTGTTGTGTTGTTCTTGGGCCCATCACTGTGCTTAGGGTTTATTTCTGGGTCCGTGCTTTGGGATCATCATGGCAGGAGCTCAGAAAAATGTGTTATCAGGGATCAAACAGGGTAGCAACTGCAAGACATAATAAGGCTGGTGCTTGGCTTACTCTATTCCACAAAGCCTAAACCTACTTCCTAAAACTAGGTTTCATAGAAATCTGTTAAAATGATGTATTTCCTGCACTTTCATTTCTAGCAGACTATTCCAAGGAATCTGAAAACAACAGACTGCGAGAACTGATGACTGGATAAAGAAACTTTGGTACATCTACCAAGAATACTATGAGCTGGGAAAAAAAGAAATTTGCTTATAAATGGATGGACATGGAGAGGATCATGTTGAGTGAAATTAGCCAGAAGGAAAAAAGACAGATATAAAATGGCTGCATTTATTTGCATGATATGAAAATATCATACAAATATATATATATATATATCATATATAGTATGATATATATATTTGTATGATATTTTACTATATATATCATACTACATATAGAGATATATATGATATCATACTATATATAACTGTATCACTGTCTTCCGTTGTTCATCGATTTGCTCGGGGGCCCCAGTAATCTCATGTCCTGTCTCTGCTAGTAGAGCCAAGGGCTCCTTGCTCAGAACTAGGCCTTCTGGAATGAGGTCCATAATTGTTACTGGTTTGGCATATCAAATACAACAGGTGCTGCCAGCTCTGCCGTGCAGGTAGCATCCCAGTCTCTCTAAGTCCAGCATTATGATGAACCACGGGGCCGAGGGATACTATATATATATATATATAGTATGATACCAATAGGCAAAAGTCAGGCAAAACATGCATCAGGAGGTCTTGTCAAAGGTGGAATCAACCACAAACGTGTGGGGAGTCAGGAGGTTAGGTAATATAGAGAAAAGAACAGTGTGCTAATAATTGTCGAAAGTGATACTGCCAGCCTAGAACTGAGCATTGAATATAGGCAAAAAGATACACATGATAACCTCTAAATGTATGTATTGCAATCCACAATGTGTAAGAGAAGGAAGAGAGAGAGAGAGAGAAAGAGAGAAAAGAGATAAAGAACCTGCCATAGAGGCAGGCTAGGGAAGAGGGGAGGGAATTGGGGACATTGGTGGTGAGGAATGGGCACTGGTGGAGTGCCCATTTTATGCAATTCTTAGTCTTTCAGAAAAAGATTCATTTAATATATCTACCTTAATAAAGAATTGAGTATATTGTATTTTGCAAGTCAAAAGCTCAAAAAAAAATACCTGATCAAAAGAGCATAAAATAGAGAAGGAGGGATAAAAACTACTTTTTACTCTCTGCAACTTGATCAAACAAAAATCTGTTGTAATGCAAAAGAGGTGTAGTGACACAGAAAAGGCAGAAAGATCACACTAGGCCAAGGAACATATCCAGGAAAATAAACGGAAATGGATTTTCAAAAAGGAAGAAATAGAATATCTATACTGACTTTCCTAACATTATACATATCCTTATTAAGTGGTTTAGACACCTAAGTGACTTTAAAGAATTTGAAGTCTAATATTCTTATTTTAAAATTTTTTAAAAAGACAAGAGTTGCAGGAGAAAATTAAGTGTCCAGGACAAAGCAGACGTTTAACAAATGTCCGTTTCCTCCAGAACCAAGTATATAATTCCCAGGGCCTCTTGTTGAATAGTCACTAAGAATTTTAAGACTATTATAACAAAGGATTGAACTAAACATATGCCCTGTGCAACACAGCAGGGCCTGGGCAGCTCCCATTACAGCTCTCAGACCTATGAAGCATGTCTGGCTCTTTTCATGCTTTCCAAGTTCAAGTTCCTAGAGGTCCCTAAAGACAGCCTCTGTCTAACCAAGAACCCAAGTCTGTAAGGTTCTTTTCCATGTCCTGTGCTATTCAGATTTAGAACAATAAAACTAACAATAAATGGCAATAATAGCACCACATAGAGATTCATGTTTTCAATTTATTGTTTACACACAATTACATAAGTACTGGGAAAAATGTGTAAAATATGTACACCCCCAAATCCCATTGTGTTGGTTGTTCAAATAGCAAAAAAAAAAAAAAAAAAAAAAAAAAATTCAGAATTTCAGCAATGGGTTGGGTTATAAATTCTGCCTATTTCCTCCTTTTTTCATTTTTGCCTATTATAAAAAACAGATGGGCTTATTGATGCCATTTTTTAAAAAAAATTTTTTGTTATAATAAGAAAATGCTCCACTAAATACAACCCAAAAAGGCATGCTTTCAATAGGGATTTAATAATCTCCATTGACTTTCATCTAAGAATACACTCATGGACTGTATTTAGAAAATTAGCTCCAACAAGCAATATAAAATAGATTATTCAGTGTAGGGACAAGCTCAAACAGAGGTTGAGAAAAATTTGAAATAAGTGTTGCCCATAGGTGCAGTGGTGATGGCTCTGGAGCTGACTATAAAACCCACTACAATAGAAACTCAGAACGTGAATGCAAGAAAAGAAATAGGCCAGATTGCACATAACAACCCAGAAAAAAAGTCATGACTTTATCAATTCCATTCCCTTATATAGGCTGTAATGGCCAATGTAATTAGTGCCAGCTATAGGAGCAGGCCTGGGGATGGGGGGTTGGGAGGTGGGAAATGAGGGCATTGAATGAAGAATCTTTCTAACAACTGTATTGTGAAAAGCTTTGTACTTTGCAAATTATGATGTTTAAATAAAGTTAAAAAATGTAAAAGAAAGGCAGACTTTGAGCAAGGTTGAAGGTTTGAAGCTATACTCAGGTATTTTTTGGGTGGTTGTTTTTTAGCTACATGAAGAGTGATATCTTAAAATTGGAAATGGACAAATAATCCATGAAACCAAATCTGGTTATTGTGAGAGAGGGAGCCCACACCCAGTAGTACTCAGGGACCACTCCTAGCTGTGTTCTCAGATCCTAGAGGCCTCTCCCAGCTCCATGCAAGACCTGTCCGTGGTGGTGATGGTGGCGAAGTGTGTGTGTGGGGGAGGGTGAATATGAGCCACGCCCATCTGTGCACAGGGCTTACTCTGGCTCTGTGCTCAGCGGACACTTCTGGCAGAGTTTAGGGGACCATACCTGGTTTCATTGATGAAACTAGAGTCAGCTGCATGCAAAGAAAGCACCTTAACTTTTGGAGTATCTCTGTTTTTAATTTATGGTAGAGGATGGTTTCATAATAATGTGTCTGTTATAGTAAATATCAATTAATGTTTAATCTTAATGGGTTCCAAAGCTCCAGGACAAAATTAATTTGTAGTAGTTCAGTATAACATGAGTGATGATTCAAGAATGAATTGCTAAAGAGCTATCTTTGGAATATTATTCAGTTGTGATAAGGAATAATATTTTGACACATTATACTGCATGAAAGACCACTGAAAACATGGGGGCGGAGCGATAGCCCAGCGGGTAGGGCGTTTGCCTTGCACGGGGCCGGCCTGGCCCGGGTTCGATCCCCGGCATCCCATATGGTCCCCGAGCACTGCCAGGAGTAATTCCTGAGTGCAGAGCAAGGAGTAACCCCTGAGCATCGCGGGTGTGACCCAAAAAGCAAAAAAAAAAAAATTAATTAAAAAAAAAGACCACTGAAAACAAGCTAAATTAAAGAGGCCAGATAGGAAAGATTTACATGGAAATGTCCAAAGGAGGTCAGGAAAATAAACCACCCAAAACTCTTCAGTGCCACCCTCGAGAACATCATGAGACAATTAGAATGGGAAGGAATGGGAGTGAAGATAGATGGTCGGCAACTACGCCACCTCCGCTCGCTGATGACATCGTTCTAATAACACCAAACATTAGCCAAGCGGCACAAATGCTGGTGACTTTGCCGAGAATGTGGAAAGGTAGGTCTACAGCTGAATCTGAAGAAAACTATGTTCATGAGAAATGAACTAGTTCCAGAGGCCCCATTCTCTTCAATGGAACAAACATCTCTGAATGCAGCGTTATGTGTACCTAGGTCGAGAAGTCAACATGATGAATGACCTAAAACCTGAGCTGCCAGGAGGGAAGAGAGCGGCATGGAATGCCTTCAAAGGCATCGAAGAAATAGCTAAAAAGGACAAAGAACCTCCGGCTCGGGCACATCTCTTTGACTCCACCGTTCTCCCTGCATTAACATCGCCTCAGAGACCTGGGCCCTAAAGCAGGATGAGAATGCTGTTCGGGTCTCCCAGAGAGGCATCGAAAGAGCTATGCTTGGAATATCACGTCTCACTCAAGTGAGAGAAGGAATCCGGAGTTCTGACCTCCGTCGCTATTCCAGAATCAGGGGCGCTGTCCGTTTGCCAAGGCATCGAAAATCAGATGGGCTGGACATGTAATGCGATTTGGAGACAACCGCTGGACTAGAGCCGTTACGACTGGATCCACGGGATGTCAAAAGATCACGTGGCCGCCCACCTACAAGATGGTCAGACTTCCTTGTTAAGACCCTGAAGGAACGGTTTGAGGCTCTTCATATTCCTGAATCAACCAGATGCCATTGGGCTACATTGGCGCGTGATAGGGTCCAATGGAAATGTTACTGGCGCCCGCTCGAGCAAATCGATGGTAACGGGATTCAAGTGATCAAGTGATCAAGTCCAAAGGAGGTAAGTGCAGAGAGACAGAACTTAGATTAATGGCTAGTAGGGGCTGATAGGAGAGATAGATAATTCCTAAAGGGGTATGAATATTCTGGATATTTTACGGTCATTAAAGTATTTTAAATTAAGAATTGTTGAATTTGCTCTAAGAGAACATGTAACTGTAAACCTTCAAAAAGATATTTATAGTATATGAAATATAACTAATTTCCCCATGTTTTAAAAAGAAATACACATTGAAAGTAATTTGCTAAAGATCTAATATTTAGTGCATGGAAAGTACACGCACCTCAGACTATTTGTTTCCTGTTTTTTTCTCAAGTTTAATTTATTTCCAAGTCAGCATAAAGCAAGATGACCCATAACCTATTATGAAATGCTTGGTATTTGTCCTTCAGGGCAAATGTTAGGCGTTTTAATTTGACTTAAAAAATGCAACAACAATTAGTTTTCCCTTGCCTGAAAGCAATATGTAAAAGTTTCGCAAAATTTCTTTCATTTCATATACGTGTTCTTTTATTTCACACATGTATTCCTTAACACTTGGAGCAAGCAATGGATTTTTATCTCTTTTTAAAGGAAAAGAAATGAACATGGCAGGAAAAACTCCATCTTCTAACTCCTCATTTGTTACCCTCTCTCTTTCCCCAAGTGACTCAAGTCGTCTCTTTTTCACCCAGAGGTCCGGGTAAAGTATAAGGGGGTGGTACCAGAGAGGAACATGTGGTTTTTGTTTGCTAAGGAAAAGCTAAAGGTTAAGGTCTGGTGCCCAAAGAATAATTAATCATAGTCAAATTAGCAGCTTGTTGCTGGAAAAGCAAAAATATAAAATGAAGCAGATAGGAAAGGTCAGGCAGAGTCAAGGTGATTAAAGATTTAGCTCTAAATGTGTATAGGAGGTTTTGTACAAAACTCTTTATATTTATCCCAAGACACAAAAGAAAATAAAGAAAATGTGCTCTGCATGTCCATTGCTGCTCAAGGCCTCCAGCCCATTTTGAAATTAGCATCCATCCCTTGATGTCACTAAGGCGAAGAATATGAGCGAACACAAAGAATTAAAGGTCTACCTGTACTGTGAAGTGGAGAGAAGAGGCAACCAGACAAAACTTAGGTGGTTTTTCAACCTTTGGTTGAGATCAGAGCGCCTCTCCCTCACACCAGTATGGAATGGAATGTGAGGTGGTGACTGATGGCTTCTCTGCAATCCTCTCGGATTCCTGTTAGCTCCAAACCTTGAGCCTCCTTCAGGGTCGTCCCCACCCTGCTGTACCACCACCTCCCCACAGCACTTCTGGCATATTTCAGTGACGGTTTCACCCCTGAACTTGCTAGTCATCCCTGGAATCTGAACTGGAAAGCACATCATTTCCTGACTCAGGCATTTGAATCAACTCCCAGTGAAGGCAGAAAAAATTAAATAGGGAGCCTTGCCACTAGCCAGAAACCCATGACTATGTTTACAGAGGGAGGTCTTCAAAAGCAAACAAACCTGAAGTATATAACTCAACTCTGGTCTCTATTCTTTTTTGGAATGGAAAGTACAAATTTCACAGAGTCTCCATTTCCTCATTCATAAAAAATGATGGCAGTATCATTTTTTGCAAGTGCTATTTTAAAAGAAAACAAGATAACGAATTTTTTAAATGTCAAGTTACAAGTACTTCTTAACAAATCTTACATTCCTTCCTTCCCATTCAAAGCGAATACTTTTTTTCTGAAGTACCAAATGCAATACTTCAAACTAAGCCACGTCTTAAGAATGGGACATTTCTGTGGAATCAACCCGTAGCAAATACATCTCTTTAGCAGAAAACATTTGACTTTATTACTCTCCTGAAACTCTCCACATGACTTTTGTTTTCTGTTTATCTCAGTGCTTATAAACCTTTAGTTCATTGTCATTCCATAAATAGCCCTTTCAGACTTTTTTATCATCTACTTTCCATATAATTTAATATCACATATACTATCATACATGATTATTCATTTCTTCCAAGAACCAATTTTACCTGGGGATGGGGACAGGGAGTAGGAAGTGGGGCAATATCAGAGGGTGATATTGCTTTCATTAAAAAATACCTAGTATATTATGAAAAAAAGTGCTAGAAAACGTATGAAATTCTCTTATTGTTGTTTTGGAGGCCACACCTGACTGTGCTCAGGGTTTACTCCTGGCTCTCTGCTCAGAGATCACTCCTTGCTGGGCTAGAGGGACCATATGGGGTGCCAGGGATTGAACCCAGATCATTTGCCTACAAAGTAAGCACCCTACCAACTTACTTTCTTACCTTGATAAGATATTTTATTTTATTTTATTTTATTTTTGGTTTTGGGTCACACCCAGCGATGCTCAGGGGTTTCTCCTGGCCTGCCTCAGGAATTACTCCTGGCGGTGCTCGGGGGACCATATGGGATGCCGGGGATCCCAGGCCGGCATGGGCGCGTCCAGGCAACGCCACGCTGGGCTATCCTCCGGCCCTGTAAGATATTTTTAAAGCTAGGATAAATATATTATTGGACTCTTCTTCAGAACACTCTAGTTGTCATTATTTCAAAAGTATAGAAGTAGAAGAAAATTAGTCAAATTTTGATAATATCCTGATAAGCCACCAAGACCTAGGGAGCATATCATAAGTAAGGGAAGAAGCCTGGGGTATGAGAAGTAAAATAACTCTAGTTTCTACCTCTCTTATGTCTTTCCCAATGCAAAAGACCTATTGATACAGTTTCCACAGCTTCGGTACACACAGAATGGGACAAACTTTCCAAAACCCATCCCCAGCAATTCATTAACTGGTGGTAAGAATCCCAGATTTCACCCAATTAAACATTTATTCATCATTAAAAATCACTGTTAGTGATGCTTTCATACTAAGACATACAGTAGAATTCTTTACAGGTGAACTTGGCAAACTGTCATCTTTATTTTCATTTTTAAGCATGGTAGCTGTAAGACACCATGTGCATACTGAGGTTCTCAAAAGTTAGCTGCACATTGTTATTGTAAGAAAGTCTCAAAATTTTGTGATAAAAATGTATTGAGAAATAAATTATATTGCTGTGAAAATAGAACAATACCAACTTTTGGTAAATGAAAAATAATATATAAACAGCAATAGTAGAGTAATACTAAGTGTTTGGAGGATGTGGAACATCTAAGCTATACACTTTTGGCAAAAATAAAAATGATACAAGTTCTTTGGGAAATTGGCATTTTCTTAACAAGTTGAATATGCACTACCCATGTTATACAATAAGCCCACCCTATTTGGCCAATAAAAATAAAACACAATTTAAAATTATTTTACATAAATTATTAGAGACGCTTTATTCATAACAGCCAAGAACTAATTGCAGTACATACATACTACAATACAATATACATACAATATTACACTACAATATACATACAGTATGCATACTACAATATAAGTACAATACTGCACATTACAATATACAAACAATACTATACTACAACATACATACAATACTACACTACAACATAAATACAATGCTACACTACAATATATATATAATACTACATATTACAATATACATACAATACTATACTACAACATACATACAACACTACCCTACAACATGCATACAATGCTACACTACAATATACATACAGTACTACACTACAATTAGCATACAATACTGCACTATAATATACATACATGCAATACTACACTACAACATACCTACAACACTACACTACAATATACCTACAATACTAGACTACAATATACCTACAACACTACACTACAATATACATACAACCCTACTCTACAATATACATACAATAAGGCAACTTATAAGGAATAAGGCAACAAAAGAACTAAGCAATAAGGCAACAAAAGTACAAATAAGTGATAAATGCAACCCACAGATGAATCTCAGGATCAGCTTATTGGAAGAAGCAGACACAGGACATGTTTTCTGGTTCTATTTTTATGAAGTTCTGGAGAACTGTAATCTGGAGGACAGAAAACAATAGGGGCTTGGTGGGAAGGACACAGAGAAACTTATGGAAGACATAAATGTTCTACATCTTAACAGTAGTGGTAATTATATTTTTTTAATTACAGCTTAAATGGTGTATATGCGAAGTAGTTCAAATGCTAGAGATGCTGCGATGACAATTACCTGTTCTGAAAATCCATAAATATTTATATACTCTTAACTGTTACTTGTAGTGCAATTTCCAGACAATTGTTTTACATGTGAAGCCAGGAGTACACTGGGTGGTGCTGAGGCTGCTCTCATAATCTTTGTAGCTCCATGCATTTCTGTGGATTGAACAGTGGCTCATGCATGCAAAATACACGCTCTAATCCTTTAGCCCTATTCCGGTCTGTCCCTACTAAATAACTTTTTATTTCACATGCAGTTGTCTTTTATTATCATTTGCTTGGGTTTTGTTGTTTAGGGTAGGGATTGGGTATGTACTCTGCCACTAAAGAATACCCCAAGCCTGTTTCACAGCTTTATTAAGATGTAATTTATAAACCATAGAATTTCCTGTTGTGGGGCCGGAGCGATGGCCCAGCGGGTAGGGCGTTTGCCTTACGTGGCTGCGCCCATGCCGGCCAGGGTTCGATCCCCGGATCCCATATGGTCCCCCGAGCACCGCCAGGAGTAATTCCTGAGTGCAGAGCCAGGAGTAACCCCTGTGCATCGCCGGGTGTGACCCAAAAAACAAAAAACAAAAAAAAAAAAAGAATTTCCTGTCGTAAGTGCATAGGCTGGTGACTTTCAGTAAAGGTATACTATTATGCAGCCATAGCCACAGTTAATGTCAGAACAAACCTTCCGCCCAAGAAGTTACCCCTCGCCTACTTTCAGCCTCAAGAAATGATCGTGCTGTCTCTGTTTCTTTCTGTCTTCTGGCTGTAACATATCATAGAGTTGTATGTAACATAAAAATATAGTTCTGGGGCTGGTTTCTTTTTTAGTTTTCTTTCACTGTTTTTGTTGGCTTCCCCCTTCTATTGTTTCCTTAAGATAAACTAGCTCAAGTTTGGAGTGGGTGTGGGACTTACCAGAGATCATATATGGGTAGCAAGATCAGGACAAGTAAGCCTAAGTCCTTGTTAAGTTTTAGTTCAGAAATTTTCCACTCTTCCATCTACCTGTTCAGAGACTGTTGCAGAACCAGATAGCTGTGCAATCTAACTCAAGTCCCCTGCTGAGACTAACTTCTCAGCAGTTATATAAAATGAGGACAACAATACATAATCCATGGCTCTAAACCACGTGAGAAACACTGTGTGCACCGAATGTGTAAGACAAGTCTAGGCAATCATTAAGAACTTAGTTATTGTTTACTGGAAAAATTACTTAAATCACATTCTTTCTTGAGACAAAGGACATAGGGGAAGCAATCAAGTTAGCAATTTAAAATTAGGGTCTAAACTCATTGAAATTTTAAAAAAAATCCCACAGATCAAAGACTATGTCAGCAAAACTGGCACTACTTTGTTAAGTGTAGTTAAATGGAAGATTACTTTATTTCCATGGTAGAATGAACATTTTATAAAGAATTTTTTAGCCTGATTTTATGCCCCACTCAATAGCTTTCAAACTTGGCTGCACACGAGAATCACCTGGAGAGAGTTAAAAATTACCAATGTCTGGGCTTGAGCCCAGCAATTCTAATTTCAGTGGGCTGAGGAGATGCCTGGGCATTAGGGATTTTAAAAGATTCTGCAGGCAACGTTAATATACAATCATTGTAAAAAGGCCCTGGCCAAACTATTAATTTTATTTGTTTCATGGGATTTAGGGAATTGGTTCAGAATTACAAATTAAACTGTCTTTAGCATGCAGTACTTCTGAAATTTTAGCAAAAATAAAAACCAAGCCACACAGCCTGTCTGCCCCTGTGCATTAGGTCCACAAATAATCCTCTCTCTCTCTCTCTCTCTCTCCCAATATTGAATGCTTGTACAATCAGGCTTGAGGGCTTCATATGAACAGCATTAACTTTTTTTCACTAACTAGTCAGAGCTAGTTCAAATACATATTCTTAAGTAATAAATGCATCTCACATTTATTAACAAACTCAGGAGACAAAAGCTGTAAGGACTCTTACAGTTTTCAAATAGCTCCAAAATATCTTCCAGTTAGTGTGATTCAGTGGTCATGATCCTTCTGGCTAATAGAATAATAGATAATTTCTCTATTTACAGATCTATTACTACTCCTAAACAATTTCAAAAGTGATGTTTGCATCTCCTCCAAAGTCACTAATCCGTACATATAAATGGCAAAATGGTTTTTAAGCAGTGAAACCACATTTCCCAAGAAGCAACTGACAGCTCTAATCCTGCTATAGTAATAAATTATCATCCTTTGCAGTTTTGTGACAATGACGGAACCCTAATTGATTTGCCTATTGGTCAACTGTGGAACAACAAAATTGTAACATGGCATTATTCATTATGTTTAGGAATGATTAGGAGAGTTTGAGTGATGCTGCAGTTTCCTGGGAAAATCGGCAATAAATCCATATAAGCCAAGAGTGCTAGAAGAAATTTCTTGCTATGGAATTGAAGTAGTGTTTGTTTAAAGAAATGAAAGCAACTCTAAATAGTAAAATAAATATTTTCCTCTACCCTTGGGTGACCTTATGCTCAACTTCTCTTAAGAGAATGCTGTCTCCAAGCCTGTGGTCTGTGGCATGTCAGTAATTCTTGACAGTCTGTCCATAGTTTGGCAATGGGCCCGGTCTCTGCCACAAACCTGCTCTCCAGCTCCTTTCTTCACAAAAATCCTGTATCTCACCAGCTCCCTCATTTCCTATGTAGTCTCTTTCTTCTATCAGGTATTTTACCATAAAAAGAATTTTTTCATTTATGTACCATGACTTACAAAAGCTGTTTTTGCAATAGTATGTCAGACATCAAAACTCCTGTTTCTCTTTCTCAGGGCATGGCTGCAGGCTGTAGAGAATCTCTGTTCTGGCGATGATAAAGTAGGCAGAAATGTGGGTCAGAAAAAATAACTAATCCAAAAATAACTAATTTAAAAATACCTGATTTAAAATAAGAGTCATCTTAAATTAATCTAGTCATCTGTCAAGGTTTGAAGACAACGGCCATGATATCATTAAAGAAAGTACTAATTAAGAAGGTGGGCTACTGCCTTAAGACTATTGTAAGGAATAAGGATACAGGAAATAGCACAGAATTTAATTCAACATGGGTGTGATTCCTGGCATCAGTAGATTCCCGAGTATCACCTCATACAGTCTTGGAGATCTCAGAACACCACTGGGTGGATCCTGGAGTCCTC
>JAJIBD010013249.1:0-26129 GCA_021461705.1 Cryptotis parvus | reverse complement strand
ACAGACAGACAGAACTCATAGGCCCAGACAGACAGACAGAACTCATGAGGCCCAGACAGACAGACAGAACTCATAGGCCCAGACAGACAAACAGAACTCATAGGCCCAGACAGACAGACAGAACTCATAGGCCCAGACAGACAGACAGAACTCATAAGCTCAGACAGACAGACAGACAGAACTCATAGGCCCAGACAGACAAACAGAACTCATAGGCCCAGACAGACAGACAGAACTCATAGGCCCAGACAGACAGACAGAACCCAAAGGCCCAGACAGACAGACAGAACTCATAGGCCCAGACAGACAGACAGAACTCATAGGCCCAGACAGACAGACAGAACTCATAGGCCCAGACAGACAGACAGAACTCATAGGCCCAGACAGAGGCCGGATATTGGCCTGGCTCAGATGCCCGGGAAAGCTCGGATTCAGCTGGGCTGACACCAGGAAAGCTCAGAATTAGGTCAGCACGGGCTCGGGCGCCACAAGGGGCAGTTACTCAGCCTCACCCACACGTGGCCAATTCAGCCAAGCCGCCAGGGAAGCACCGGGACAGTCCAGAAAGGCCAGGGACGCGCTGTCAGACCGAGAGAGCAACCGGACGAGAGTGACACTGCGGGCTGGCACCAGGCGCCGTAGCAGAGACGAGGGGCCCTACAGAGGATGGGCAGCACCAGGGACAGGGCCAGTGACTGCGTACACAGGTAAGGGAGGGGCCTGGACATTTGCGGAGGGCCCAGACACATCGACTTAAACTGCACAATAAACTCTGAACCTCAACCTTGAGTGCTGGGTGCAAATCTTCCCGCTGGGTCTCAGGAACCCACAGCACGGGAAGGCCACGCTCTTGCTAACAACAGCACCAGCAACCACCCACCACAAACTACACACCGCACCTGCCAGACACACACCTGCCTACCAACCACATGCTATCCCCACAAGCCACACACTGAGCCCACAAGCCAACACAACACACAAACCACACGCCATGCCCACAAACCACGCACCAAGCCCACAAACCACACACCACGCCCACAAACCACACACCACACCCACAAACCACATGCCGCACCCATAAAACATATACCATGCCCACAAACCACACACCACGCCCACAAACCACACACCAAGTCCACAAACCACACTATGCCCACAAACCACACACCACATTCACAAACCACACACCATGCCCACAAACCACACACCACCCAGCCAAACTACACACCACACCCACAAACCACACTTCACACCCACAAACCACACACCATGTCCACAAACCTCACACCACGCCACAAACCACACAGCATGCCTACAAACCACACACCACACCCACAAACCACACACCAAATTCACAAGCCACACACCACACCCACAAACCAAACACCACGCCCTACAAACCACACACCACGCCCACAAAACCACAAACCACACCTACAAACCACACCATGCCCACAAACCACACACCACACAAACAAACCACACACCACGCCACAAAACCACACCACACCCACAAACCACACACCACACACCCACAAAACCACACGCCACCCACAAAGGCACACACCACACCCACAAACCACACGCCACTCCCACAAACCACACACCCACAAACCTCACACCACGCCACGAATCACACACCACACCCACAAACCACACACCACGCCACAAACCACACTTCACACCCACAAACCACACACCATGCCCACAAACCACACATGCACCCACAGACTGCAGTTCCATGTCCATGGACCGTGGCACCACCGCCCTGTCCGCAGCCACAGCACTCCACAGTGTCAGCTGCCCGCACCTGCCGCCCACTGCCTTTTATCTTCTCCACGGCACTGGCTCCAAGCCACCCTGTAGTCTGTCCCCAGACTGGAGAGACAGCCAGGAGCCAGGCAGCTTCTTGCCAGACCCCCAGACCCCCAGGACCTTCACCCTTCTGTCAGGGACCTTGGGGTGTTTACGAACAAATTCCCTAAGTGTCCAGCCCTACCTGGGCTCCAGGGTGTGTTGGAAGGCGGGCTCTGAGTTACTGCACACCTCGAGAGCATGAAGGGTATAAATAGACCCCACGGGGAGGCCAGCTCGGGCCACGTCACTGCCCTGCCCCAGCACAGGCCTCACGAACAGCACTGAAAGGTTGAGAGAACTGCTGTGACTCCAGCTCACAGCGCGACACCACGTGTTGTGACTCCAGCTCACAGTGCGACACCACGTGTTGTGACTCCATCTCGCAGGGAAGACACCACGTGTTGTGACTCCAGCTCACAGTGCGACAACACGTGCTGTGACTCCAACTCACAGTGCTACACCACGTGTTGTGACTCCAGCTCACAGCACGACACCACGTGTTGCGACTCCATCTCGCAGCGCGACACCACGTGTTGCGACTCCATCTCGCAGCGCAACACCACGTGTTGTGACTCCATCTCACAGTGCTACACCCTGTGTTGTGACTCCATCTCGCAGGAGCGACACCCCGTGTTGTGACTCCATCTCGCAGTGCTACACCACGTGTTGTGACTCCATCTCGCAGTGCTACACCACGTGTTGTGACTCCATCTCGCAGCACGACACCACGTGTTGTGACTCCATCTCACAGCACAACACCACGTGTTTGTGACTCCATCTCGCAGTGCTACACCACGTGTTGTGACTCCATCCGCAGCACGACACTACGTGTTGTGACTCCATCTCGCAGCACGACACCACGTGTTGTGACTCCATCTCACAGTGCTACACCACGTGTTGTGACTCCATCTTGCAGGACAACACCACGTGTTGTGACTCCATCTCGCAGTGCTACACCACGTGTTGTGACTCCATCTCACAGCGCGACACCACGTGCTGTGCCTCAGGGCCATGAGTTCACGGCCTAGTAAGAAACCTGCCAGACCCCCAGGACATCGCCCTAAAATGCCCTGATAACATGGATGATTCAGTAAGTGTCTGGAGTCAAGATTAACCTTGTTCTTGTTTGATCACAGAAGTGGACAGGCGCGCTAACTACTGGCTGCCCAATTTGCTTCTGTGCTTTTGCTGCGGCTTAGCTAAGAACAGACCCTTGGAGTGTATAAGACACAAAGGCTTCCGTGGCTCGGGTCCAGGTCTCTAAGGCTTGTGAACCCTCAGCGCTGAGTCTCTAATGCTTGGACTCTTTTACTTTTCTCCCGGCTCCAAGTCACACTCCTTGACTTGGGGGGCCTCAGTGCCGGCCTTTTCTAAGTCTCTTTGGCTCGAAAGGTCCTCAGCACTGAGCTAATAAATGTATAAAGGCTAAATCCTTTATCTACATCTCGGTTTCTGGAGAGTCTGTATCGAGCGACGGCCTAACACACCGGGACCCCCCACCTGGACACTGGGACCCCCCACACCCACATGCCAGGACCCCCTACCGGATGCTAGGACCCCTCACCCCGATTCCAGGACCTCCTACCTAGATATCAGGGTTCCCCGCTGCCTACCGCTCTCCGTTCCTCTGCTGCTGTCTGCTTGGCTCACGGTTTCCTGTGCTTGTTCGGCTCTGATCTAAGTTACAGTAGTCGGTCAAATGCAAAATGGTTGGGTTTTCTGTGTTACATCTATCATGGCAGATGGTTGAGTGAGTGGGTGGGTGGATGGAAGGACGGGTGGGTGGGTGGGTAGAGTTCCTATTTGGCGTCCCAGATGTATTTATTTATTGTTGCTGTGTTGGATGAATAAATGGACGGATAGATGAATTGGTGGCTGGGTGGGTGGATGGATGGATGATGGATATGTGGGTGGATGGATAATGCAGGAGGGACGGACAGATGAATGGGTGGGCGGGTGGATGGACTGACGGGAGGACGAGTGGGTGAGTGGACAGACAGATGGATTGGTAGGTGGATGGACGGGTGGGTGGGTGTATAGATAGGTGATGGTTGATGGATGGATGGCACTGGACGGATGATGGATGACGGGTGGGTGGGGTGGGCGACCGGGCAGACAGAAAGGAAAAGACCCTCTTGAGCAGGAAACATTTTCACATAGATTCACGCAACAAGATGGTTGTCGCCAGTCTTATAACATTCAGTCTCTCTTTTATCCCCAAACTGCCCAGGGCCCCTTCCTCTGGGCCAAGCACAAGATCCCCGGGAACAGAAGCACCTTTGCCCACATAAGAACCCAAATGGAGCGTGGACAGCACCCAGCAGAGGGACAGTGTTCTCCCTGAAAGGGCTCTGGAAACCACGACTATGTTTCTCCTGACGACCAGGTTTTGGACTCATGTTTCTCACCATGAAAATGCTCGACAGGGTGGAGAGTAGGACCCGCTCTACCGCTCTCCCCGGACGTGCGGCTATTCGTGAAATGGGCGTGGTGAGGTCAACTAGAATGTTCCTAGCTCAGTCCCTCAGTGTTGCGAAAGCAGGTTATTTTAATTTCATTATTTTTGTCTATCTATATTTTCTAACTGTTCTCCAATTAGCATTCTCTCCAATTAGAATGTAATCAGATAAAAGGAGGTTTAACAAACACGCTGTAACAGCTCTTCCCTTTTCATTAGATGTGAAAGGGTTTAATGGTAGAAAATTTGTCTCCTTCCGCACGGCCGACCTGTGGTCAGGCACAGAGTCAGGGACGGCTCCACGGCTACCTGATCACTGGTGAAAGTCCTGAGCCCACATCCAGGAGCACCCGCCGGCGGGTGGCCGGAGAGGCAGCCCAGAAGGGAGGAAGGAACCTGGGCCCCTCCCCGGCACCACGCACAGTCTCTGAGCTCTGCCAAGAACAATCCCTGAGCACAGAGCCAGGAGTCAGCCCTGAGCACCGCTGGTGTGCCCCACACCCCGAGACAAGACCCTAAGTAATAACCGCCCTTTAGACCTCCAAATCCCCCTCTTTCTCCCTCCTCTCTCTCCTCTTCCTCCTCTCTCTCCCTCTCTCTCCCCTCTCTCCCTCCTCTCTCTCCTCTCTCTCCTCTCTTTCCTCTCTCATCTCCTCTCTCTCCCCTCTCTCTCTCTCTCTCTCTCTCTCTCTCTCTCTCTCTCTCTCTCTCTCTCTCTCTCTCTCCTCTCCTCTCTCTCCTCTCTTTCCCTCCCCTCTCTGTCTCTCTCTCCCTCTCTGTCTGTCTTTGTCTCTCATGAAGAACAGGCAGAGCGCCTGGCTGGTCTGTGACCCAGAGGCCAGACCTGGAAGCTACAGCTGATGCTTCCCTCTGGACTCTCTAGAACAGAGCTCGTCCGTTCTGGAAATCGGAGCACGGGCCCCAGAGCGCAGGGCAGCCCGAGGCTCAGCTCCTGAAAGTCTGAGCTCTTGGGAGCAAACGAAACCGGACAGAAGGTGTTAGTCGCCGCTGGTCGGCCCCGTGACGCTTTCCCCCAGGCCCAGGGGCGGGTTTGCTTCTCTTTGGAGAAGCTGCGGGATCTGGAGGAGGACCAGGATGGTCCTGAAGGGTGATTTACTCCGTGTTTCCCCTAATTATCTCTTCCAACCCCAACCCCGCACATCAGGCTCTGCTTGGCCGACTCACGAAGCGTAATTAACTGGGCACCTCTCCGGCATGTGGCTCTGTTCTCCGTCAGCTCCGGCCCTGAGACAGGACGAGCGGCTCAGACTCATGGTGGGCCCAGGTGCTCCCTCCCTTGCTGATGCACCGCGATGGCTGCGGGTCTCCCCCCACCACGCTCTACAGCGAGCCTGTCACTCTGCGGTGATGCCTACAACATCCACGGGGGACAGGAACCGAGCCAGACGCCTCTCGCCAAGACAGCCAGGCATGTGCGATGGGACCCGCTCTGTGACCAGTGGACGCCCCCTCCTCCCTATCCCAGGGCCCTACTTATCTGCTTACTCACCTAAAACAAGTACCTGAGTATTCACCTGCTGGGTATTTGCATAAAACAAGTACCTGAGTATTCACCTGCTGGGTATTTGCCTAAAACAAGTACCTGAGTATTCACCTGCTGGGTATTTGCCTGAAACAAGTACCTGAGTATTCACCTGCTGGGTATTTGCCTGAAACAAGTACCTGAGTATTCACCTGCTGGGTATTTGTCTAAAACAAGTACCTGAGTATTCACCTGCTGGGTATTTGCCTGAAACAAGTACCTGAGTATTCACCTGCTGGGTATTTGCCTAAAACAAGTACCTGAGTATTCACCTGCTGGGTATTTGCCTAAAACAAGTACCTGAGTATTCACCTGCTCAGAGGGTGAGCATGAGCGCCCCCGATGGTGCCCGCCAGGACTGCACCCACGGCAAGAGGCCCCCACCCGGCCCTGACGCCTCTCCCTGGGGCACCCAGCGGCTCACACAGGCCCAGATGTGTGTCCCCCTGCTCTGAGCCGCGGGGCCATCGCGCGGGCCAGAGCTGCAGGAAGGCTGTCGGCAGGCAGCCCAGCACCCCGGCTGCAGACACACCCCAGGAAAACTCGACCCAACACGCGTCCCCAACAAACCAGCGTCTGGAGTCACTGCGGCAGGTCAGTCCAGGCCCTCAGGACCCCGAGGCCACCAAGGTCACCGGCACGAGCCACTTGTGGGAGGATCCTTCAAGTGTGCTGCCAGCCAGGGCAGCCCCGTGTACGTCAACGAGAGCAGCCGCCCCCACCCCACCCCGTCCTTCTGGGCCAGATGCCCGGCAGGGCGGAGGAGGAGAGGGACGGCCGGGGATTCTATTTCAGGGGCTCTTGATGAGAACGTGGACTGGCCCATGACCGCTTTATTCTTAGCCGCAGTGTTAGTGAGCGCGTCCGTTTGAATGTTAATTAGCCGTAATGACAAGGAGTGTCTGCTTTTATGGTCCTCTTAAAATGTATCCGGGTTGCCGTGGTGGGCACAGCCCGTCAATATCATAAGTAAAAAGTTGGCACCAGGCTCTCCGCGTGCCCCCGGCTCCTCGCCGCCTCACCGCCACCGGCTCCCACGGCAAGGTCAGGCCGTGCTGGGTGCGGCCAGCGACCCTCTCTTGCCTCCCGCCTGCCCTGCGCATCACCAGGCCGGAAGAACAAAGGTCCGAGGAGACCAGAACTCGCAGCCCCCTGCAGAGGGACTCAGCCACCGCCTGCGCCCCGGGCCCTAGTCTGCCCCAAGCCCGATGCAGGCAGGGAGTGAGCCGAGACTCGGTCAGCTTTGGGGGTCGGGGTGGGCCTTTAGGATTTTTTTAAACTAATCTTTTAACTTATTATATCACCATGCAATGGATCATTAAAGAGCTGTTTGCGATTGGGTTTCAGTAACGCTCCAGCACCCGTCCCTCCAGCAGTGCAGGTTCCCACCCCCACGTCCCAGACGCCCGCCCCACCTCTCCTCCTGCTTCTAGGGCGGACCTCCTCCTCCTCCCTCCTCCTCCCTCCTCCTCCTCCTCCTCCCCTCCTCCTCCTCCTCCTCCTCTTCTTCCTCCTCCTCTCTTCTTCCTCCTCCTCTTCCTCCCTTCTCCTTCTCTCTTCCTCCTCCTCCTTCTTTCTCCTCCTCCTCCTCCTCTTTTCTCCTCCTCTTCCTCCTCTCCTCTTCTTCCTCCTCCTCTTCCCTCTCCCTCCTCCGCCCCTCCTCCTCCTCTCTTCTTCCCTCCTCCTCCTCCTTCCTCCTTCTCCCTCTTCCTCTTCTTCCTCCTCTTCTTCCTCCTCCTCCTCTTCCTCCTCCTCCTCCCCCTTCTCCTCCTTCCTCTTTCCTCTTCTTCCTTCCCTTTTTCATCTTCCCTCCTCCTTCTCTCCCTTTTGCACATTGTGGCTTGCAATACACACATTTAGGGGTGTGTATCATGTATATCCGTTTACCTACATTCAATGCTCAGAATTTTTATGTAGTAACTGGGGCTCCACACCTAGCACTCGGGTCACTCCTGGCTGTGGTCAGGGGACCGTAACTCTCAGCTCGGGGATGCATGTTGAACCCTGAGCGTGAGGGCCCTAGGGGGCCATTTCCCATGTCGCCACCCAGGGAAGAGAGAGAGAGACCAAGGAGGAGAGCCCATGTGAGGCTCGGGCCGGGCCACGTCCACGTGCTTTGAGGCACTCTGAGGAGACAGCCGCTCGCTGGCCCCCGGGGTAGACAAGATTCCTTGGCACTGAGGCGAGACCCTGGAGCTGCTGTGGGCAGGGTCTGCGCTGCCAGTGGATGGGGCTATTGGGGCAGGGCAGTGGACCTGGGACTGCCACAGTCCCTCGGGCTCCGTAAGTGACCGCCACCCAGGAACAAGACGGCAGACGTCAGCCGGGCTGGGCTGGGGGTCAAAGTGAGAGGACTCGGAAGAGTCCCGTTGGCTGAAGGCCTGTGGGCGTCCCCTCAACCCACGTGCAAAACCAAACAACCCCAAAGGCAGAGGCTGCCCGCGGAGAGCCAGGGGTCTGGAAGTGGGAGACCCCACCGCGACAGCCAGTGTGGCAGCGCCAGCCCAGCCGGTGACGTTCTGGGCACTGGGCACGCCCCGGCCCCCGCCCTAGCGCCTGATTAAGGCCCCGGCACGCAGGGGCAGCGCTGGGCACACACAGCCGCAGCTGCCCGTGGCGGATACGGCACCCAGGCCCGCGCATCCATCACCGCCCCAGTGAAAAGAGGCTTTTATTATTCCACTCCACGAATCTCCCTTTGGGTCCTTCTTCCCAAGAAAAAAAGTATTTCTGTGCCGCGCGTGCGTCTGGTCTGGGCGAGATGGGTCAGAATCCTTAGAGCTAGTCAATGCCAGGGTCCTGAACAGACTTTCCAGGGTGGTTTAAATCATCCGGCCATAAGCCAGAAGACCGGATGGCGGGGGTAGCGAAGGTCGCTGCACACAAAGCCCACGGTCGCCAGCCCCAGTTCTGTGTAAATTTCCCTGAGCTCTGTGTGGGGGGACGCTTGAGCAGAGTGCCAGGAATGAGCCCTGAGCACTGCCAGATGCGGCCCCCAAGCCTCGTCATGAAATTAGATATAAACAGATTAAAACCTAGAGCTCTGAGGCTGTCTGACCAATAACACGCTGGATTAACTCCCAGGGTTCCAAGGCCTCACCCAGATCCATGACGCCTCGGATGCCTCCTCAGGCCTTAGCGGACCCCCCAGGAGAATCAGCTGTTTTTTCCCAAGGGATAGTCATTCCAGTACTTGTACAATGAGCACAGTCTCTTGGCGGCCAAGCTCCTGCGCGGGGCTGGCACTGGCTCAGCGTCAGGAGGCTGGATTGATAGTAGATGGGAATTACAGTAAAGGAAAACGTCTTCCCACGTTGGGCCTGGCAGACTCCGGTGGCCTTGATAGCCATGGAAGGGAGTCTCGCTGTCTGTCCAGAGCTGCTGCTGTGCGTGATGGACGCCTAATGGCCTCCGCTCCTCCTGGAGGCGAAGCCCGGCCTAATCAGGGACACGGCACCCAGACTTTGGGCGTTTCCCTGCAGCTCCTGAGACCCAGCCCTGCGCCGCACTCACGCCTGGAGAGCAGGTCAGCCGTTCTCTCTCCAGCCCAGGCCTGGGCCTGCCCCATCTGCCTTTTTTTTTAGACCAGGTCCACAAACTGATAGAGGCTCTCCCCGTCCTGTGTCCTCACAAGGATGGAAAGACACCGGCCTAGTGCAGGGGTGCGGGAGCCGGGAGCTGCGGCAGAGCCAGGGAGAATGGTACAAGTCCACGCATGGGCGAGGCGGGTAGCACAGCGGGCACAGGGCTGACCTTGCACGCGGATGACCTGGGTTCGATCCCCGACATCCCATATGGTCCCCTGAGCCCTGCCAAGAGTAATTCCTGAGTGCAGAGCCAGGAGGAAGCCCTGAGCGCCACCGAGTGTGACCCACACACACACTCTCACCTCTCACAAACACAAAAACACACATACACACATACATGCACACACATGCACACATGCTCACACAATAGACACATGTACACACATATGCATTCACCTGCACAATGCACACACATGTACACATGCACACATGTACACACATGCACACACATTACACATGTACACTCACATGCACACATACACATATGTACACACATGCACAGACATGCGCAGTATATATGTGCACGTACACATGTGCATGTACATATCGCATAATACATACATGCATGCACACATACACCTATATACACACCATGCACACATACACCTATATACACACCATGCACACATACACATACGCACATGCACACACATGCCCAATACACATACGGACACATGTACACATACACATGTACACACATGCACACTCACATGCACATACACATATGTACACATACACACAGACATGCCCAGTACATATGTGCAACACACGCAGTACATGTGCACATACAAGTATTACTATATTGTACGCATATGCACACATACACATATGTACGCATACATGCACACACATGCCCGATACATACACACATGCACACACATGCACACTCACATACACACATACACCTATATACACACTATGCACACACATATGCACACACATGCACACACATGTACACACATACACATTATACACACATGCACATGTACACATACACATATGCTCACACATGCACACACAGACATACGTAGCAGAGGGACAGGCAGAGAGCAGTGGCCAGCTCTGGCCGGTCCAGGGCTTCTCTCCCTGGGCAGCTGGGGCTGCCAGCACAGACGTTGCTCAGGGCTCTTGGGGCCGAGCGGCTGCTCCGTAGGCGGGTGTCTGTGAGCACGAGCCGCCTGTCACGGCCCAGCCGCTCCTGAGCCCAGACACGCACCCAGGGCCTGTACGCCGCTCTCCCCTTTAAGTCTCCTGCCCAGGGCCTGTAGGTGACTCTCCCTTTAAGTCTCCCCGCCCAGGGCCTGTAGGCTGACTCTCCCCTTTAAGTCTCCCGCACCCTGTCCTGGGCAGCCCTGGACTTTATTCATTGTAACGACCTTAGGAATAAGCTTCGGTCTTTGTTACTATATGGGAACACACATATAACCGCGCAGCGTGGCAGAGTAATAGCCCCAAAGACTAATGCCTCCTGTTTATCCCTCCTGAGCCGTTCCTGGGCCGGGAGAGCTGGCCGGGCAGCTGTAAATAGGAACGAGGGTGGGCAGGGAGCGAGTGGACAGCAAGAGGCCACGGAGGGATGATTCAGACCCTGAGGGGGCTGGGGCGACTCCGGCTCGCACAGCTGAGGGACTGTCGGACCCTGAGGGGGGGCGGGTGACTCCGGCTCGCACGGCTGAGGGACTGTCGGACCCCCGAGGGGGGCTGGGGCGTCTCCGCGCTCGCACGGCTGAGGAACTGTCGGACCCTGGTGTTCGCAAACCCGCGAGGGCGAAGACCCAGCCCAGGGCCCCCAGCCCAGGCCCCCCAGAACCGGAGCCCAGGGAGCACCCGGAGGGAGGGACGGGGCCTGGGTCCTCCGGACTCCTGAGCAGGCACGTTCCCGAGCCCCCCAGGGGTGGGTGATCAGATTCTGAGACCCACACCCTCGCCCCGATCCATTCATTCCTGCCCACGCCCGGCTGCCCCCCACAGGCTCTCGGTGCGGACAGAGGAAAAGGTGTTTCCCACTTCCTGCTTAGAGCTCTCCGGGGCCCACGTCCCCGGCTTGGCTGAGCCCACGCCAACTTTCACAGCCTCAGCCAAGACTCAGCAAAGCTCAGAAGAACCCAGGCCTCGGTCCCTCCTCGACAGAAATGCTACCGACCCGCCACTGCCAGGCTCACAGGGTGTCTTCCCCGAACCACAGGCCAGGCCGGGCAGCTGGGCACGGGCACCCAGGACGCACTTGGGCACCAAGTCACCGCCTGTGGCACCCGCCACAACACAACCAGTTGGGGGTCGCAGTTCAGGGCTTATGAGCCCCCAGAGGAGCTGAATCAAGCACCAATCAGTGCCTGCCTCCTTCTGGGATAACCGAGCTTGGCTCATTCCTGGTGCACCTGCAGGACGGAGGGAGGGGGGAGGGGGAGGGAGGGCAAGGAGAAGGGGGAGGGAAGAGGCAGAGATGGAGGGGGAGGGAGGAGGGGAGGGAGGAAGGAAGGAGGCAGGTGAGCAGGTGGGAAGGAGGGAGGAAGGGGGCAGTGGGGGCCCACACCACACCGGGGTGTCTACACCACGCAGTGCCCGCATGGGGCAGGGCAGGCTCTGGGTACCCCACAGCGCCCCCCCACTGGCTGAGTGTGCAGCAGCAGCTCCCACACCCCCTGACTGTTTTTCTCTTATTTCTTAGCTATGGGAAGCCTCAAGTGGGACAGACAGAGGAAACCCAGGAGGAACTGAGAGGGAGAGAGAGAGAGGGAGAGAGAGGGAGAAGGAGAGAAAAGATGGAGAGAGGAGAAAGGGAGAGAGGGAGGGAGAGAGGGAGAGGGAGAGGGAGAGAGAAAAGAGAAAGAGGGAGAGAGCTAGAGAGAAAAGGGGAATGGGAGAGAGAGATTGAGGGGGGGGGAGAGAGAAAAGGAGAGAGGTAGAAAGGGAGGGAGAGAGAGAAAGGGCGAGGGGAGGGGGAGGGGAGGGGGAGGGGAGAGGGGGGAGGGAGGGGGCGAGGGGAGGAGAGGGGGGAGACCCCTTTCCACTCCTGAGCTCAGCGCCCCCTGGTCACCAGCAGGAGCAGCGGCAACGAGGGGAGTGGCTTTTCCCCAAACCGTCCAGCCCCGAGCCTCAGCCCTGCTTGATCAATGACTTGAGCCGTTGAATCATTTTTAATTTAATGCTTCTGGGAAGCGGGGAGGGGCCGCCAGTGGCGCGGTTGGCAGAAGTAGGTATTAGCATCCGTGCTGTTTATGGCGGCATAAATTAGGTTTATGCGGGTATAATTAATGACCCCAAATGGAAGAATAATAAATAGTAATATTTACTTGGAACTGCAGTGTCTGGGGAAGGCACCTAGAGAACACGCCTGTCCCGCCTGGCCTCCTCTGCGAGGGGTGGGCAGGGAGCCCCCTGGGGCCAGCAGGTTTCTAGAACTCTCTGCCTGACCGTGGGAATGTGAGTCAGCAGTAGGAGCGGAAGGTCCCTGGGCACGAGCCCACCAGCTGCGGCGCCTGCACTGTCCCGGGGAGGCCGGAGCTGTCCCCTGGGCTGTGCCCCTGGGATGTCCCCTGGGCTGTGCCCTGGGATGTCCCCTGGGCTGTGCCCTGGGGCCCTGGGCTGTGCTGGGCCTCCCTGGGCCTTCCCAGGAAGCTCAGAACAGGGCTGGAGGCCACAACAGTTTCTCTCCGCTTGAAACGGAATTACAATGTGTCTCCTTCGTTTTCTGAAGTGGTAAAAAAACTGAGATTAAAATGTTTCCCTCAGTGTTCTCTTCCTGTGGCTCGAGAGCTCGGCTGGAAACGAACCTTCTATTCTTCCCAGGGAGAGCCAGAGGGAAATGGAGAAAATCAGAGCTGTTCCCCGCAACATAGCACACCCGCTGCTCAGTGACAAGCGCTAAACGCAGGCGACAACAGGGACAGAGAGCTGGAGCACTGTGGGATAGAGCAGAGGGAGATGGAGCACTGTGGGTTGGAGCAGAGAGAACAGGAGCACTGTGGGTTGGAGCAGAGAGCAGGAGCACTGTGGGATGGAGCAGAGAGCAGGAGCACTGTGGGGTGATCAGAGAGCAGGAGCACTGTGGGTTGGAGCAGAAAGTGGGAGCACTGTGGGTTGGAGCAGAGAGTGGGAGCACTGTGGTTTGGAGCAGAGAGTGGGAGCACTGTGGGTTGGAGCAGAGAGCGGGAGCACTGTGTGATGGAGTAGAGAGAACAGGAGCACTGTGTGATGGAGCAGAGCAAACAGGAGCACTGTGGGTGAGCAGAGAGCAGGAGCACTGTGTGATGGAGCAGAGCGAACAGGAGCACTGTGGGATAGAGCAGAGAGAACAGGAGCACTGTGGGTGAGCAGAGAGCTGGAGCACTGTGTGATGGAGTAGAGAGAACAGGAGCACTGTGTGATGGAGCAGAGCAAACAGGAGCACTGTGGGTGAGCAGAGAGCAGGAGCACTGTGTGATGGAGCAGAGCGAACAGGAGCACTGTGGGATAGGAGCAGAGAGAACAGGAGCACTGTGGGTGAGCAGAGAGCTGGAGCACTGTGTGATGGAGTAGAGAGAACAGGAGCCCTGTGGGTTGGAGCAGAGAGCGGGAGCACTGTGGGTTGGACCAGAGAGCGGGAGCACTGTGGGTTGGAGCAGAGAGTGGGAGCACTATGTGATGGAGTAGAGAGAACAGGAGCACTGTGTGATGGAGTAGAGAGAACAGGAGCCCTGTGGGTTGGAGCAGAGAGCAGGAACATTGTGTGATGGAGTAGAGAGAACAGGAGCACTGTGGGGTGAGCTGAGAGCGGGAGCACTGTGGTGGGAGCAGAGAGGGGAGCACTGTGCCCAGGCAGCTGGCAGGCAGAGCCACAACCCCAGCCCCCAGCAGCAGCCTTTGCCCTGGCCCAGAGCCGCAGGGCATAGAAACCAAGAGGAAACGTCCCAAATTGCACAAAACCACAGGATCTGCATTTCCTCGAGATGCTGGGGTGGGGGTGGGGGGCTCCCAGCAGTGCCCGGGGCCCCCCTGGCTCTGTGCTCAGGAGACCGAGGGACCAGAACCAGCCCAGGCTCAGGCACGTGGTACCCGCACCCAGCCCCCGGAGCTGTCCCTGGCACTTTCTTCTTGACTCACGCGTGCGGTTGGGTCGGGCAGATCCATTTTCCTGGAGGACCGCATGGGACCATGCATGGGCCGGGGCCACACCTACGCCATGCCAGGTGCTGCGTGGGCCACCCCCAGGCACACTGACCCGGAGCTCTGGGGTCACAGGTCAGCCAGAGCAGGTCGCGCCTCCCCGTCTCCTGAATGCTGAAACGCACATGAGGGTTGGAGCAAGACGGACGTCACAGGTTTCCGCCCTGCGCCGCACAAGCTGCCCACGCGGCTGGGCTCAGGGGGTGTGTCCACGCACCTGGGCGTGACTCAGGAGTGCTTGGCGTCTCTCCTCACCGTGTCCTCCCCATCTGAAGGACCAGAATCCTCCCAGTGAGATCACGGAAGGGCCTTGGGTCTGTTTGCTTCCGTCTCTGCTGGCAAAATCCACGCTTACGGGCGTCGTGGCTGCAGGGGCGGGAAAGGACAGGGCCAGGCGGCCAACGCTGCTGTGATTCCCAGGTACCGCCCCAGTCCCCGAGCACTGCCTGGGCTGGCCCGTGGGCACGGAGCAGGAAAACCCCCAGGCACCACTGGGTGTGGTCCACTGTGCCCCCAAAGAAACTGCACCCAGAATGTTACATCTGAATACTCAATTTTTTTAACACCTACAAATTGGGCAGAGCCTGGGTTGGAGTGTGGTTGGAGGAGAAAAATAAGACAGCCGTAGGGAGCAAGGGCCTCGGACGAGCTTGTCTAATTCTTTTCTTTTCTTTTTTAAAGTCTGTAGATGCTCCTATAGTGAAACGAAGCTTCCAGAGCCCCGGTGGGGGAGAGACGGTGGCCACTACCTCTGAATGGCCGCGTCGGTCAGGGCTGCAGGACTTCTGATCTGATTCCTCATTTCAGGGGCCTCCCCGAGCATTTAGCCTCGCTTCTTAATACCCCGTGTGTGTTTTACGGCCTGTCCTTTGTTCTGTTATTGTTGTTTGCTTCTGTTCCGGAATGGCTTTGGAGGAAGATAATCTCGTTTGTAGAGTTGTATATATACCAAGAATCAATATGCTCGGATTCTCCCGTGAATGAAATGCTGAGCCCAGTGTTGACTTTATAAAGCACCGCCGCCGCACCAGACACAGCCCAGAAACTCAGCACCGCCCCGGGCCGCGCCTCTCCCCTTGGGGTCTCGGCCCCTTCTCACCTCTCCCCACAGGGATCTGGAAGCTGCAGGTCTTGGGCTCCCACTGCCCAGTGGGTCCACTCTTGTCCCCTCATCTCCCACCCAGGAAGAGGCAGGAGCCCACGCCCGCTGCCTCAAGCTTCCAGTTCAATCCCAGCGACGGAGCCAGACAGACCCGGTGGCTATTTCCGGCACCATCTTTCTTGGGTATTTTCCTCCTTTAACATGTTCCTGTGCCAGTTTGGCTGCAGAAGACCCGCCCCATTATTCACTCAGGAAATCTTGGCTCTGCCGCCCTGGCGGTGCCCACGCTGCCACTGCCCTCTCCAGATCACCCTCCAAACTCCATTGCTGGGGCTGGAGCAACAGCACAGCAGGGAGTGGTGCTTGCCTTGCACATGGCCGACCTAGGTTCAAACGCTGGCATCCCGTAGGGTCTCTGAGCAGTGCCAGGAGTAACCCCTGAGCGCTGATGGCGAGACCAAAAAAAACAAACAAACAACCCCACCACACACACACTGGCATCACCAGGAAAGAAAAGCCCACAGGGTTCAGGAGCGGCAGAGTCAAAGCCAAACCCAGGTTCTGTGACTGGACACTGATGGCCACACGCAGGCCTTCTGGCCCCTCTGGAGCGTGAGGGAGAAGCGGGACAGATGCCACTCTGTCGCCAAGTGGACAGGGGCCAGCCATGTCGGCCTGGACGCCTGACAGAAGACAGGCCACAGCGTGCAGAGGCGTGTCCATCTTACCCCTGGGCCAAGGGGAAGCCCCCAGGAATGTAAGTGCACGAGACACACACAGGACGGCAAGTCTGGGGGTCCAGAGCCCCTCGGCTGCCCCTGGCATGGAACAGTGCTGCCGGACAAGACTCGCCAAGAAGGGCCCCGGAGGCCCTGGACCCTGCACCGGACACACAGAGAAGGCGACACCTCCCATCTGCCTCCCCAGGGCCCCGACGCTGCCGCCCAGGGACAGTCGCTCTGCGCCAAGTGTCCAGAGCTGCTGACAGCGGTCACGGGCTCGCTTGGGGGACCTGGCCTGTCCCTGCTGGGCCCAGGCCACCAGGGCAAGTCCACTGGGTCTCGCAGGGCAGCCAAGTTCTGCTTTCCCAAGGCCTGTTAGACGCAAATATCGTGGAGGGCCCCACGGGTGTGACAGGCTGTCGGGGGTCTGCCCTGCCCCACCCCCGCCCATGCCGAAGGCTCTGGGCTAGGGACAGAAGCACAGGAGCATAGATGTGCGGGGGGTCACGACCACACACCCGTGCCCATCGCACACAGTGACGTGGGACCAGGTGTGTGCCCCACGGTCATGGCATGGGGTGACGTGACACTAACAGCACAGCGGCGTGTTCCCAGGGCCACGTGCCACTGCAGTGAGATGGACACGGCCGCCACGTACTGGCCCACGTGCCACTGCAGTGAGATGGACACGGCCGCCCACGTGCTGGCCCACGTGCCACTGCAGTGAGATGGACACGGCCGCCACGCATCGGGCCCACGTGCCACTGCAGTGAGATGGACACGGCCGCCCCGTACTGGCCCACGTGCCACTGCAGTGAGATGGACACGGCCGCCACGTACTGGCCCACGTGCCACTGCAGTGAGATGGACACGGCCGCCACGTACTGGCCCACGTGCCACTGCAGTGAGATGGACACGGCCGCCACGCACTGGCCCACGTGCCCACTGCAGTGAGATGGACACGGCCGCCACGTACTGGCCCACGTGCCACTGCAGTGAGATGGACACAGCCGCCACGTACTGGCCCTCATGCCACTGTGGTGGAGACGACATGCCGCCACGCACTTGCCGTTGATGACGCCATCTGGGTTGAGCATCGGGATAATCTTGAAGATGAAGCTCTCCCGCAGGAGCCTGGCCACGGGGTCGCTGCTGACCAGGAACTCCAGCGCCCCCTTCATCACCCAGCTGGCGTTGCTCTCTCCTGGGTGCACGCGGGCCGTGAGCACGCGGCACCGCCGCCGCCCTGGAGAAAGAAGGACACCTTGCGATGAACATCGGCCCCGTCTGCGGCAAGGCCCACGCTGCCCCCTGCCGGCAGACACAGGAGGAAGCCGGGCGGATGTCAGTCACCTCCACGCCCAGGAACGGCCCTGGGGGTGGAGCAAGGGACTTCCCGCCCCGCCTTCCCGCTGTTGGACGAGGCACCCAGAGTGCGCTCCCCTCTCCCTGAGCGTTGGGGCCCCACTCTGCCTCGGGACCACAGGCCCTGGGAACCTGCTGCCTCAGCTGAAGAAGGCCGGAGAAGCCATTCCTGAGGGAGCTCTGAGGAGAGCCGAGGGGGAGCCCCACTGTGCTGAGGGGCCCCAACACCTCTTCTGGGGGCAGGCGGGGTGGGGGGGGGGCGGGAGAGGAGGGGGAGGGCGGGGAGGAAGGGAGGGGAGGGGGAGAGGGGGAGGGAGAGGAAGGGGAGGGGGGGGGGGGGGGGGGGGGGGGGGGGGGGGGGGGGGGGCGGGGAGAAGGGGAGGGGAGGGGCGGGAGAGGAGGGGGAGGGTGGGGTTGGGTGGTTGCTTTTCCTCCTTGCAGCCTGGGCCTGCTGAGGGAAATGGGGGGGGGGGGGGGGGGTCCGGCTCCCCACGTGGGCTGAGGGTCCTCCCTGCCAACCCGCAGCCCCAGGGGGGCTCTGCCCACTTCCCTGACAGAGCAGGACACTCCCCGCTGGCGATTCATCCCCGGGTCCACTTCACAGACAAGAGCCATTTGCCAAGCATGAAAGGCCCCAGAGACGCTGTGGCCAGCCTCCGCCTTCCTCTCTCGCCTGTGGCCAGCCCGGCCCTGCTTCAAGAGGGCTTTTCTTCCCGGGGCCCAGGGCCTGTTTCGCCAACCGGGGGTGCCTCTAACCGCCCAGAAGGACGCAACAGAGACTCGGGCACCAGCCCTTTAGCAAGGGAGGGGCCGGGCAGCCCCCAGTGGGCACGGACAGAGCGTCACGGCTGCCGGAGGGTCTCTGCGGCCTCGTTCATCCCCGCGGCCCGCGCCCACCAGGCGCTCCCAGATGAAGCAGGTCAGCTGTGGGACGGGCTGAGCCAGGTGCTGGCGTGGCTGAGGAAGGGTTTCGGTGCAGGGTGACACAGCCCAGGGCCCGCGGGGGGCCCCCTTCTTACGTGGCCTTCCATTGCCGGCCGCCACCGCCTCCTCCCAAGCTGCCGGCGCAGAAGCGAGCGGAGAGTCAGGCTGCAGAGTCTCTGCCCAGTCAGGCCTGGGTCCGTTTACAACATATTAAACAATGGCCCGAGCTCAGCCCAGCACGAAGACTGCAACAAGAACCGCTCAAGGGCTCCCACACTCCCCCGCCGGCTCCCATTGTCTGATGCCCGGGCACGATGCCCAGCCGAGTCCAGAAGTCAAACGCAGCCCTTGCAGAGAAAGGCACCTGCCGTGCGGCTTTCTCGGGTCTCGGGCTGGTAATTGACTAAGCCCGAGGAGAAGCAGGGGACGGTGTGTTTCCACAGACTGCGGCAGCGTTTGGCTGCTCCGGAGCCAGCTCCTCTCTCCCCACCTGTGATTTAAGACGAGCTCCAGCCCACCGGCGAGGAAACCTACGGGGCCGTTCGCTTGTCGCAGCAAATGGTCCACCAGAGACCCCGTAATCGGCACCAGCTGTCGGCGCCTGCCGCCCGCACACGGCGCGTGTTTTTCCCTGTAATTGACCGTTTCGGTTTTAATAATTCATCCCGGCTGAGGGCAGAGCCGAGAGGGCAGGCGTCTGCATATATATTATTTTCCCTCTTCGATGCATAAATTGATTCCAGGGGCCACCCACAGCTCTGAGGGGCGGTGTGGCCACAGCCTTGCCCAGGTTGAATTGGACGTCACTGGGTCAGGGCACCAGCAGAGGGAGGGCGTTTGCCATGCACGCGGCTGACCCGGGTTCCATCCCGGCATCCCATAGGGTCTCCGGAGCACCGCCAGGAGCAGTTCCTGAGTGCAGAGCCAGGAGGAACCCTGAGCATCTCAGGGTACTGGGTCAAAACCCAGAACATTGGTCATTTTCTGCCTCACCACAAGGGTTCAGGCATACACGTGTGGCCTCTGGACCGGGTGTGGACACAGGAGGAGAGCAGACCCGAGCACTGCAGAGGCCGTGGGCAGCTCAGTGGGGGGGCCGTGACGGTGTCCACAGAACCATGACGGGGGAAGCGAGGCAGGGAGCACTGAGGCACCCCACGTCTGCTGTGGCGACATCCTGCGGGTGGGCTCCGTGCGGACAGCCCACGCCTCTGCTCATCAGAAATAGCCCTGCCCGCCCCACAGGCCAGCTGTCTGCAGGGAGGAAGCCGCCTGCAGCGGGTGGGGGGTTGGGCGTCAGGACCCGGAGGCCATGGAACTGTGGCTCTGAGTGGACACTGTCCGGTCGATAACACAGTGGCTCAGCGGATTTGTTTGGGTTTCTTTGGGGCGGGCACCTCCAGCTGTGCTCAGGGCTGACTCCTGGCTCAGTGCTCAGGATCACTTCCTTAGAGGGGTCTGGAGGTACTGGGGTGCCGTGATCAAACCTGGCTGAAGCACAGGCAGGCGGCGCCCCTGCTGGCTCTGGCCCCCAGTGGCACAGCTGAGACAAGTGACCTACGGTGCCAAAAATAGAAAGCAGGGGGTAGGCAGGGAGGGGCCGCATGAGGGCGCAGGGAGGGCGGAGCTTCTGAGAGAACATTCTGGAATGAGCGAGGGTGCTCAGTGTCGGGCGTCTGGGCACTTCCCCAGCGACAGAGAAAGGGTCTCCCCTTTGCCTGTTTTGAGAATTTTATGCCTTTCCTTTATGCTATAATTTTACACAGCGCGCTTGCCAGTTTCCATCTTACAGTGTGGGGAGTTCAGAGTGAACGTGAATAATGCACACGGCCCGCTAACACTGCCACTCGATCCATAATGCACACGGCCCGCTAATGCCACTCGATCCATAATGCACACGGCCCGCTGATGCCGCCACTCGATCCATAATGCACACGGCCCCTAACGCCACTCGATCCATAATGCACACGGCCCGCTAACACCGCCACTCGATCCATAATGCACACGGCCCACTAACGCCGCCACTCGGATCCATAATGCACACGGCCCGCTAATGCCACTCGATCCATAATGCACACGGCCTGCTAACGCCACTCGATCCATAATGCACACGGCCTGCTAATGCCACTCGATCCATAAAGCACACGGCCCACTAATGCCACTCGATCCATAATGCACACGGCCCGCTGATGCCGCCACTCGATCCATAATGCACACGGCCTGCTAATGCCACTCGATCCATAATGCACACGGCCTGCTAACCGCCACTCGATCCATAATGCACACGGCCTGCTAATGCCACTCGATCCATAAAGCACACGGCCCGCTAATGCCGCCACTCGATCCATAATGCACACGGCCCGCTGATGCCGCCACTCGATCCATAATGCACACGGCCCGCTAATGCCACTCGATCCATAATGCACACGGCCTGCTAACGCCACTCGATCCATAATGCACACGGCCTGCTAATGCCACTCGATCCATAAAGCACACGGCCCGCTAATGCCACTCGATCCATAATGCACACGGCCCACTAACGCCACTCGATCCATAATGCACACGGCCCGCTAACGCCACTCGATCCATAATGCACACGGCCCGCTGATGCCGCCACTCGATCCATAATGCACACGGCCCGCTAACGCCACTCGATCCATAAAGCACACGGCCTGCTAATGCCACTCGATCCATAAAGCACACGGCCCGCTAACGCCACTCCATCCATAATGCACACAAACTGCTGGCGCCACTTGCCTGAGGGCCCTATGACATGTCCAGACCACGCCCCAGTCCAACCATCTCGGTGGGCAGTGCCCACAGCCCCGCCCCTGACCGCCCTCAGCGGGCAGTGCCCACAGCCCACCCCGACCCTCTCAGCGGGCAGTGCCCACAGCCCCACCCCAAGCCGTCCTGCTGTGCCATCTTTCAGAAATTTCCTATTAACCACCTCCCCCACTGCCCCTCTCAGACGCTCGTCCAGCTACTCGTAGACCCTTTTAGACCACATTATGGCCCTGTGAGCCAGCAGGGAGACCCGGCACATGCAGCAACACGAACCCGGGACACGCGGCGTAAGCAGCTACGCCCCTCATGAGACCAGAGTGACATGCTCTAGGCTTTGAGTCCTAACAAAACACAAAGGGGCATGGTCAACGTCCTCTTTGGGGGCTGGCCATGGGCCGTGAACCCCTTAGGTGAGGGCAGGGTCCTGCGGGGCCACGTGCTGAGGGGCTTTCCAGGCCACGTGTCCACCCAAGTAAGGGTCTGTTCAAATCCAGGCGCTCCCTAAAGCCAGGCTGTGTGTCTGCGTCTGAAGCGCTTTCAGAATACAGGATTTTCCTCTCCAAACCCTGACATGCATCTGTTCGGGAATTCTCCCCGCACTTGGCTTGTCTCTGCTGGTTTAGACTGGGGGGAAACGCAGAGGGTTGACACTGATAGAAATCAGCCTGGTCCTTGTTTTCCCTTTCGTCGTTTGGACACTTTCATTTTTTTCCTCCATCAAGTATCTCGTGGCCTGCCTCGATGTGTGGTGACGCTTCTCTGCAGAAACTGTGAAGGTGTGACCTTACGTTTGGACTCGAAGGTAAATTCTGGATTGGCAGGTGAAGTGGGGGCGTGGTCATGCGAGGTGGGGGCGTGGTCATGGCGAGGTGGGGCGTGGTCATGCGAGGCGGGGCGTGGTCATGCGAGGTGGGGCGTGGCCAAGGCGAGGTGGGCGTGGTCAAGGTCTTCGCTGCACCAGGCTTGTCTCAAGAGCAATTACATTTCTCTAAACCTGCAAGTTTTTATTCCAACCGGAGAGCAGGGTGCTACTGGCATCTACTGGTCTCTGCTGGGTAGATGCCAGCAAGACTGCCGCGGAGTGGTGCAGCATGGCCTGGCCAACACGTGCGTGGACAAGAGTCAGGGCCAGTCACCAGCCGGGCTCCAGAGCCGCTGGCACCGGGCAGGTGTCTCCCGCCACAGAAGCAAACACCAGCGCATCACCGAGCACCTCCTGCTGTTGCTCCGTCTCATCATAAATGTTCCCTTCTGGGGGCGAGGCGACAGCACAGCGGGAGGGCACCTGCCTTGCCGCGGCTGACCCGGTTCGATCCCGGACATTCCATAGGGTCCCCGAGCACCGCCAGGAGTGATTCCTGAGTGCAGAGCCAGGAGGAGCCTCTGAGCATCACTGGGTGTGACCCAAAAAACAACATCAACAATAAAAAGAATGCTCCCTTCTATAGCTACCTGCTAAGAAAGCCTTTTCTTTCACCCGAGAGTCCCGCTGGACATTCCCTACACCGCTGAGTTGAGCTCAGCGTCAACACACTCAGCTACACATGCAGTGACGGTTTATTTGCTAGCGACAAGGTCTTTTAAGACAGACTTTTCTGCTAATAATGTACTTGTTGGTATGGGGCGAGGGGCTACTGTCGGGCCACACCCGGCGATGCTCAGGGCTGACTCCAGGCTCTGCACTCAGGGATCACTCCTGGCGGGCTCAGTGGGCCCGATTGGGGGCTGGGATCAAACTGGGACCACCATGTGCAAGGCAAGAACCTTGATCCCTGGACCACCAGCCCCGGCCCCCCTTGTTAATTTTTCCTGATGGCATCATATCATATTCACTTTTCTTCCCAATCGAGCGCCTGCCCTGTCCTGCTGCTCTGCGTCCGGCTCACGGCAGGAGACAGCACGCACGGGCTGCTCTTCTAGGACACACCCTTCCTGCCTGGAGACTGTTCCTAGCGGAATTCCCAACTTCCGGAACCTTTCATGCCCTCTGTCCTGCAGTGGCTGGGAAGGGCCCCGCGGCAGCTATAGTTTCCTCTCTCCAGAATGTCCATCTGGACCTTGCTCCTAACACACTCCCATTTCTTAGAATTTCCCCAAAACGTGAAATTCAAAATGGAAAACACTGATCTGAAAACTCCCAGCTGGGGTGGGTGTGTGACGGTGAACGCAGGGTTCTGCCCTCCCCAGAGCCGTGGCCCCGCGGCCGTTCTATCAGCTGGACGGCGTCTTCTTCCCTTCTTACTCCTGTGCTCAGAGAAAACCTATGCGGACACAAGCACGGATTATCTCCCTGCCGGACGGTCTAGAAAGGAGAAAGAAAGTGGGAGTTTGCTCCCAATCCGATGCTCTTTCCATCTGGCCGTGTGTTATTCTGAGCTTCATTAAGAGGAAGCTTATGAGCAGGAGCGAGGCTCCGTGGCGACAGAGCCGGTGCCGGGTGACGGAAACAGCTGATTCTTGGAGTCTGAGTTGGGGTCCGCTCGGCTCCTCTTGCTTGCCAGGATGGGGGGGAAACGCAACTCCTTGACGTCTGGTCCTGACCATCGCAGATGCTCTCGGCTCTCCGCAGTCCTGGGCTCAGTGGGCGGCAACAGCCCAAACGGTGGCAGCTAAGAGCCAACGTTTCAGGCTGGGGTTGATGCCCGCTGAGGGGCCGCCCGTGCCCCGGAAAGATGCCAGCAGCGGGGCGCCAGGCTCTCTCAGAGCCGCTCTCGGCAGTGCCCACGCAGGGGGCGCTGGGGGCCAAGGGCCACAGCAGGACAGGGAGGGGGCCACAATACACACACACTGACCTGAGCCCTGACCGGGTCGTGACCGAGGGCGTGACCGAGTGTCTGATGCCAACCCCTGCTCCCTGCACTGCCGCCTGCGCCCTGACCCCGGGCACTCCCTGTCCTTCCCCAGCTCCTGCTCTAGATCCTGTCACAGGAAGACCCCACATCCTCCCTGCGTTCCTCGGCACCCCAGGGCCCCTCAGCACAGCCCCCCCTCCCTCCCTCACACAGGACCCCTCCCCCCCCTCCCTCACACAGCACCCCTCCCTCCCCTCCCTCTCACAGCACCCCTCCCTCCCCTCCCTCTCCTCAATTGAAGCCCTGCTCCGGTGCCCGCTGCCATCTGCAGGGCCGGACTCATCCTGGTGGACCAGTGGCCCCTCCAGCGACCCCCCCCCAAACAGGCAGTGTCTGGAGTTGCCCCCGACACCCCACCGCCCCGAGCCCGACACGCTCTGCGCATCCAGATGCTGTCAAGACCAGAAAAGGGCATTTCTTGGTCCCCAAGAAGATTTAAAAAACCATCAAACTGAAATGTGTTTAATTGTCCTCAAATCAAACATTATGTCAACTTCATTAATTGCTAAATTTGACACTCATGAAAATTTTACTATCTCTGAAAGCAATTTGTAGGTAAGACGTTGGCGCTTCGCAGGAATCTGGCTGCGGACAGCGGGACCAGGGTCTGAGGAAAGTGTAAATTAAGGCTCGCCCAGGGCCAAAGCCCGAAAAGGCAAACACAAGATTATCACAAATTCAATTGTCAAAGATACTTGCTTCGGGTTGGGGTGCATCTGATCACGTCGAAGTCTGAACATGGCGGGTCCCCGCCACGGCCCGGCCTGTCCGCACATTCCAGGGGTTGCCCTGAACAGGGAGAGCACCAGTGACCCCACACACTCTCTCTCTTCACACACAAATGCTCACACACATTCACACACTCATACGCTTGCACACACAACCCTTATACATACTTTCCACAAACACATGTACACACAAACACACACTCACAAATTTATGCACATAGACACACATACACTCACACACACTTACACTCACACACACTCACATACACACTCATTCACACACTCACATACACACTCTCACATACACTCACACACACTCACATACACTCATTCACACACTTCACACACTCACATACACACACTCACATGCACACTCACATACACTCACACACTCACATACACACACTCAGACATACACACTCCATACACACTCACATACACTCTCACACACTCCACATACACTCAATTCACACACACTCACATACACTCACTCACACACACTCAAACACACACACACACTCCGCACACACTTCACACACTACACTCATACACTCACTCACACACACTCACAAATACACACATACACACTCACATACACACACTCACATACACACACTCACACACTCACATACACTCACTCACAAACACACACACTCACACGCTCACATACACACACTCACATACACACACTCACATACACTCACATCACACACTCACAAACACACACACTCACACGCCACATACACACACTCACATGCACACACCTCACATACACTCACACTCACACACACACACGCACTCAACCCACCTGCACGTTCTCAACACCGACTGAGGGACAGACTCCGACGGGGGCACCAGTGACCGGGTCTGGACAGATCAGACGCGGCTGAGCAGCTGTCAAGAGGTGCCGCGGACAGCGGATGACGTGAGAAGTTGCTAGAGAGGCGTGTTCCAGAAGGCTCTAGAAAGTGCTACGGGCCTTAGCAGTGGATCACACGCTGTCTTTGCTCTCTGGGACCCAGCCAGCCCAGCCAGGCTCCAAGTTCAGACAGATGGCGG
>JAJIBD010013247.1:0-33872 GCA_021461705.1 Cryptotis parvus | reverse complement strand
ACCCCAAAGCAACTTCCCAAAAACAGGCCAGAAGAGACCCCAAAAAATCTAATGGCAGGGACGCAGGAAGCTTTAAAATGTTTTTAAAGTAAATGAAAGCTAATCAAACATTGCATTAAAAGGATAAATGCATTAAAAAGGATAATGAAACATGACGAAGTTCAAGCTTCAGGGACATTAACCTTTCAGAAATCTATAAAAGAAACAACAGAATGTCATTTACTGCCTAAAAAATATGAGGAAAAAATTCGTCATATGTTCATAATACAAACTCTTAGTAAATAACATGTCCTAAATATTATTTTTTAAAAATCTTCCAAGGAACTAAAAAGATAGTACAGTTGTTAGAAGACATAACTAGCATGAGTCTGACTCAGGTTTGACTCCCATAACCGCTTGGTCCCTTCAGCATCACCAGGTGTAATTCTGGAGGCCCCAGAGCACTGTCGTGTGGCCCTTGAGGCTCCCAGCACGTCTGCTGACCCAGGTATCTCTGGCCTGAACGGCATCAGATCCTCAGGCCCCTGCATTGACTGGTAAGACAAGTTGGCTGAGACTCACCGGTGGAACTGTCAAGTCTCCTGAGCACTGCTTGAGAGACCCACCAAAACAAAAAATAAAAAACCTAAATAAAAAAAAATCCACCACAAAGAAAAAAAAATAGATGGTCACGAAACACTTCTCAGATGTATTCCAATCAAAGCAGGTGTAAGACAAGATAGTTTGCCTTATTACCACTGCAATTCCATGGATCCTCAGAAAACTAGAATAGAGGATTATGAGAGAACTCTACAATTAAACTCTACAATTAGACTCTACAAATAAAGAATAAAAATGAGAACTATTAAACACTATTATTATGAAGACTGGATATAATTCAGTAATTCATTTTAGATGTAATTCATCTAAAATACACATGGACCAGAGATAACTCAATGGGCTGAACATTTGCTTTGCAGGTGGAAAGTCTATGTTCAATCCTTGGCATCTCCTGGTCCCTGAACACCACCCAAACTGAGCCCAGAGCATATACCCAGGAGGAGCCTCAAAACCCCACTCACTCCCCAAAATGTATACACAAAGACAACCAACTGGAAAAGTAGGGGCATCATTGAAGATAGAGTCAAAAAATATTTACTTTTGTGTACACCAGCAAATTCAAGAAGGTGGAGAAGAATAAATTCATTCATGATAGTTTGAGAAACTAATTTTAAAGAAAGGAACAAAGTAAGTAAAATGACATGAGTCCTAGTAAAAATACTATAAAATTTTGCTGAAAGACATGCATCCAGAGAATCTGAATAAATGCACATCACAATATAGACAGGAATACTTCTGGATAGGAATACTCATTATTACAGAGATGTCAATGGTTCCCCCAAATTCATCCAAAATTTCCTTTCCATTTCAATCACAACCTCAATAAGGTTTTTAATGGAATTTGACAAATCAATTATTAAATTAAATAAGAATAGATAGACAATGAAGAGGCAAGAATTTCTGAAAAGAATTTCCTGAATTATAACATGCTCTATCAAAATTCACAATCTATTCTATGGCTAAAGTAATTTCAACCAGAGCAGGAATAGACAAATAGATCAATGGGAGAATAAATTAGAAATAGTTTGATCTATTAAAAGGTTTTCATATATGATAAAGAGTTTTGAAGCAGCAGAGATAAAATAGACTGCTCATGAAAAAAGTTATGTTATGACACTTGGTCATTCATTTGGCAAATACTATTATATCATGGCTTGTTATAACAGACAGGATCACAGATAAAGCAGAAAATGAGAAGAGTTATATGTAGTGAATACCTAGAAAGACACTGTTAAGAGGAAAAAAGATGATCTTCAGGTGAGCTCCAAAAAATGTCAAAAAAGAAAAGAATAAAGAAAACTATTATGAATGACCAAAAAGTTACTGAATAATTCTAAAATACTCCATCAGAAGAGTAATAGTGATGAAAACCAGAGCTCATTACACACAGCCTCAGAGTCAAGTTTGAGGAAAAGTATTTTTTAATCTTTGATTCATATAGAACTATGTGAACTTAGTCAATAATGAACCTAATTTTCATTCAAGCACAAATCTATTGTAGTTTTTAAATTCCAAATTCTACATATATCAGACTATATATGTAGAGTTCTACTGACTGATACCAATAATAATTTTTGAGTTCTTCTCTAAAGGAGGTTGCAATCATGTCTGGAGACAAGGCGCTACAGACTCGTGTGATCTATGGCATTCCTAAACTGTTCTATTGGCAGGTCATGTAATAACAGTGGTCTCTAGCTTTGTTAATTACCTAAATTGGTGTGTTTCTTGACTGAATTATCTAGTAAGTTCTGTCTTTCAGTTCAAACACTCATCTAACTGCTTATCTCACGAAGTCAATGGCAGCAAGTCTGTGTAGAAAAATAGCAGCTAGAAAAGGATTTAAAATGGATTTAACTGAAACTCGGTACATTTTACATTTATATGGGTTTCCAGGATTATATGACTGCTTTGAAAAATAGTATCAACCTCAGAAAACCTCGCTGCTTTTTAAGGAGGGCGCAACTCATAAATGACCCACATACACCGAACTAGACAACAAAAAGAATGATTTATGTTGTAGCTGCACTTTGTTCCCCAATGCAAAGAAACTGGAAAGTTAACTTCTTGGAGTAATAATCTCCAAGAGGTTTTTTCAGATATTCTGTTTAGTTGCTTTTCATTCCATCAAGATTTTTAAAAATGAATTTTCCCCAATATATGTATATTTTTGTTAATAAGCCGTATTTATATGCTTTTAAATTTGTATACAGACATAGCGATCTACAAACTTGTTTACAATACATTCCAGGCCTATAATTCTCCCACCTTTAATCCTGCCACTGCATGAACCCATTACTCTACCATTGACCCCAGGTTTCCTCCCAACCCCCTCAACCTGACTTCTTGACTTGGAGTCTGTACTTTCAATAGTGTAGGGGCTAGTGGTTTAGAAACACAGATAATTCACTTATACACCACAGAGGAGCCCAAGTTCTCTTGCCCCTATGTTACTGCCTGATTTGCGCTTCTTGCTCTCCAGTCCCATGTCCCTCTTCCTTCAGCAGTTAAGTTTCTAAAATATAGATCTAACGCTTTTCCTATTATTGGTAACTTCCATTTGTCACATCCCATTATTTCATATACCACAGATCAGTGAGAATACTCAGTATCTTCTGATTTACATCACTTAATATGTTATCCTTCAGTCCCATGATTTCCACATTCCTGTGGCTGCATAGTATTCCATTGTGTATATATACAACAACTTCATTATCTCTTCTGCCACTGAACAACTGGGTTGTTTCCATTTCCTGGCTATTGTACTAAGTTCTACAAGAAACATAGGTGTGCCTATATCCTTTTGAATGAATTATTGTGTTTCTTAGAGAAAATACCAAGCAGTGGAATGGCTGGAACATATGGGAGCTCTATTCTTAGTTTTTGAGAAATCTCCATTTGCTTCCTATTGTTTTGCACTATCAGGAACATCATAAAAGATTAAAATGGATATTTTTAATGAAATAAATAAAGAAATCCAAATTTCTAGCTCTGTATCATGTATCCTGGACTACAACACAATATGCATGGCATGGCTGGGGGATTCTTGTTCTAGATCAAGCTGAAATATACAGAATGATCACTTGAAATTCTTGTTAAGTATGTTTAGTCCAGGGACTTAAGAGATAGCACAGTGGATCGGGAGCTTGCCTTTGCAACACAGTCAACCCAGGTTCAATCCCAGACACCACATACGGTACCCAGCACCCACCAGGAGTGACCCATGAGCACAGGATCAGGAGTCTGAGTCCCTAAGTACTATCAGTTATAACGTAAAAACACAACAACAAAAAATTTCATTAAACAAACTAAAAGGGAAAATGCACACTCCAGCACTATACCAAACTGAAGAATTTCTGCCCATAGAAATTTTTAAAAAATTTGCATAAGCACAAAAAAAATCCTACTGAATGGGCAGAAATATTTCCACATCATACATCGATGACAGATTAATCACGGAAGATTTACGAAGAACTCAAAAAATTCAACAATGAAAAAAGCAAACAACTCGATTTTAAAATGGTACAAGTCACTTCTCCAAACAAAACTGACTGATGGCCAATAAGCACATAAAAAGATGTTCATTTCTTGTAACAGAGCTGCAAATCAAAACCAAAAACAAGCTACCTTCTCACCCCTGTATATCTAATAACCAAAGGCAAGAAAAGCAAATTCTGGTGAGGACGCGGAGGAGAAGGAAAGCCTCGTACATGAGTGGGGATGCACACTGACGCAGACACAAAGCTAGAAAAGGGGATGGACAGCTCTCAAAAACCACAATTTCAAATGACAGTTTCCCATTTCTGGGTATCTACCTGAAAAACAGAACACTAATTCAAAAGGAAATATGCACTCACAGGCTTATTGCAGCATTGTTTGTAACAGCCAAGAACCAGAAGCAATCTACGTGCCCTGCAACTGACAAACAGATAAAGATATATACACAATGGAACAATATTCAGCTCTAACATAAGAGGGAATCTGGGCGCCAGAGTGATAGCACAGCGGGTAGGGTGTTTGCCTTGCACACAGCCGACCTAGTTCGATCCCCGACATCCCATATGGTCCCCCCAGCACCCCCAGGAGTAATTCCTGAGTGAAGAGGCAGGAGTGGGGTATTCCCTGAGCATAGCCGGGTGTGACCCAAAGAAAAAAAAAAAAAAAAGAGGGAACCTTGATGTTTACAACAACGTTGGACCCAGAGAGTATTGTGCATAATGAAATGTCAGACGAAAAGGCAAACATTGTAATTTGCCTAGATATATGTACATATGTGTACAGAGAGAAATCAAGTGGATGATCTAAATTTAAAAAATTAACATTTGGGCTTTAAAACCAATTAGTGGTAACTAAAATAGAAAAGAGAGAGGTGGGTGTATTGGAACAAATGTACAGTGAAGACTAAAACTAGGCTTTTAATGATGAATTTAATGTTCATCATACACATTTATTTACAATGATGCACACCTGAAACTTGCATAGTGTTACAATGCAATGTTAATTCAATAAAAAAAAATACAAACATGAATTTAAAAAATAAAAAAATATATAGTTTTTACTTGACATTTTTAAAAACTGCAAAAGACCAGGAATGGGCGCTCAGAGGTACAGTACTTGCCTTACAAGTGTGAGGTCCTGGGTTCAATTCCCTGAAGCAAAACAAAAATTTGTTGTTGTTGTTGTTGTTGTTGTTGTTGTTGTTGTTTTGGGAACACACCCAGGTATGCGCCAGGGCTTACTGCTGGTTCTGTACTCAGGGATCATTCCTGGTAGCCTCAGAGACCACAGTGGGTGCCAGGGATTGAACTAGGTTGATATTGACTACTGGCAGAAATATCTCTCCGTGTATCAACCCCCAAAAAAAAAAAAATTAATGCAGACACCAAGCACCAACAACAGAGATTCATTCAGTATATAGATAGTTAAAGAATCTGCCTTTTTTAGCTATGTTTTCAGGTTCTGAAATAGGCTGTTTGCATACTTTAAGAAACACCACAGGGGCCGGAGCAATAGTCCAACAGGTAGGGCGTTTACCTTGCATGAGACTGGTCCATGCCGGCCCGGGTTCAATCCCCAGCATCCCATATAGTCCCCCGAGCACTGCCAGGAGTAATTCCTGAGTGCAGAGGCACGAGAAACCCCTGAGCACAGCCGGGTGTGACCCAAAAAAGCAAAAAAAAAAAAAAAAAAGAAAGAAAAGAAAGAAAGAAACACCACAAAAGACAGTGATTCTCCATGCTGTAATGAAAGTCTAGCATCAGAGGGACACAAACAATGCCCTGTTCTGCAGATATTATCCATGATCTGGTATTTTTTGTGGGGGTAATATTAAAATTATAAATTTAAATATTATTCCTAATAAAAGTATATTCCAACTTCTACAATGCTAAGAAGAAATTTTTTGGCATTGTCATAAGCCCCGCATATACAATTTATTATATAATAGAACTCATCAACTTCGATAAAAATTGCCTGACAACCGGATGAGACTCGCCCACCACACTAGCCACCACCTTCGCTATCTGTACACTGGCATACTACCGCCCGACCAGATTAACAGGGCAAAACCAGTTCGAGCCCAGGTAGGCAGCTCCCAGAAGCGGAATCACTGGGAATTCGTCAGATGGAGTCAGGGGCCGGCCCTTCCCCCTCCATTTTGTCGAACCTGGTGGCCCCGCCCAGGAGCTGCCCTGGGGCCACCAGCCATAGCATGAAGAGCCTCACAAGCGGCTGGGGAAGCTGGAACTCGCCCCAGGCCCAGCTGCCTATGGGGCTCCCGGGAGGACAGATGGGTTTTGGGAGTAGGCCCATCACCTCTGGGGGTCCCGGAAGCAGCCGGATGAGACTCGCCCACCACACTAGCCACCACCTTCGCTGTCCGGACACTGGGATACTACCTCACGATCAGATTAACAGAGCAAACCCAGGTTGAGCCCAGGTCCCGCGGTCCATTAAAATAGTGGAAACAGTAATGTCCTTTGGTGCACTGTATTCCACAATGTGCAGGAAAGTTTGGCAGGGAGGGAGATAGAGAGAGGAGAGAAATGATGTACAGAACCCACCAAGTAGTTGAGGTGTGGGAGGGTGGAGGGAGGTGGGGACGGTGGTGATGGGAGATGGGTTTGGGTGGAGGGATGGGTGTTGGAACACTGTAGAACCAAAACTCTACATGAGCATCTTTCAATTGTATGTCTAAAATGGTGTAATAAAATTTGGGGGGGGAAAAAATTGCCTGTCACGGAATCAAGAGATTGAAATCAAAAGAAAGTAATTTTCAGGTTGTATTTGTACAAATAAGAATATGTTAATGACTCTGCATATTATCTACAGTTCAATATGTAACTGTTCCTATATCTTCACTGTTCCAATAGTCACTGGCTAGAAATTTTATTTTGCCACATTTGGATCTCCATGATGCAAATGCAGTTATGAAATCTAAACCTCATAATATGCAGTTTTTCACTGTGAAACATTATTTTGCATTTTTCCTATGCAACATTTTTGTTGTTCTTCCTCCTTGTTTTCATACTCCTCAACCTCCCTGACCTGATCTCCAACTTCACACAGAGTTCTAAGTGCACTAAACTCTTCAAGATTTGGGATATTAGTGTCAGATAAATAAGTCACTAATAAAAATGAACTTGGTATTCCTATTTAGAACAACATAAGCTGGTACTTTAAACAAAATCGATTAACTCTATGAAAGTGTGCTATACTAGGATAATCATCTTGGGGATAAAGTCAATACTTAAACTCATCAAACTGAACTTGGTATCATCTCACCTTCCCGAGAAAAACGAGGGAGAGAAAGACACACATGTAAGCGCACCAAGGACTTGTTCAAGGAATCCCTCTGCTCACAGCAGATGGTTCACTCAGCTGTTTAACAGCTATTCTCTTTAGTTCTCTCCTCCCCTCTGTATAAATCAAGGTTCTTGGAGATGAGAATTCCTCTGTTTTGGACAGGCTGTTCCACCAGAGTTATTACCTCTTGCAATAACCCCAACATCACTGCTTCAAGGGTCCCTGCCAAGTATCTGCCAAGGTCTTCAACTCAGAAACCCAAGTTTCTGTGTAGATATTTACTCTTCTTCTTCACCCAAATGCAGTTCAACATTTTTAAATGAAATGCAACTATAAGGAAACTATGTCCCTGATATGGTTTTAGTTGTTTATTTGCTTGTTTGTTTGAATGAATTCACCCATTCCTACAACCATGTGTGTGATTTGTGTAATTTCTCTCATTCTTACTTTTGCCATGATAATGACTGTCTAATTCCATCAAACCCATTTTTCCCAAATGGATAAATTAGGAATAGCCTTGGGATCTAAACCAGCCTAGAGTGGTCCCAGCTTCACAAAGGAGCTGTCCCACTAGACTCTGTGGCGTAGGGTGTGATGTCAGTAGCTGATACAGATAATCTACTGCCCACGTGAAGAACACTTCTATCATAAGCATGTTGCCTTCTAATACAGTTGACAACACCTTCATATAGTTTCCTGGGAAATAAAGCTAGAAAGCCAACCAAATATCACACTGTCAAGCAACAACTGAAAGTTGATTTCAACAACTCTTTACCCTCAGATGAATTTCTTAAAAATAAGCAATTACACTTGTCACTCCAGATAAATATGTGAAGCAAAATGATTGAGAGGGGGAAAAAACTAGAAAATATCATTTTTTATCAATATACATACCATCAGCAGCTGCACCATTTGCTAGAAATATGTAGTAGCTTGCATTTAGATCAAATCTTTTGTTAAAGCCAGGAAGGGTAATGTTTCTTCTGAAGGAACACTGCATAATCCCATCCGCCAACCTCCAAGCCATATCCTCAAGAGTATCCTACAAACACACACAATGGGTCTGCTCAGTACTTTCCAAAGCTTTGCTAAAAATAAGATCTGATCAAAGTACTATGTCATTGAATTTCCCTTCTCTAAGATCCTTTGTGCATGTTTTGTCTGTAAAGTCATTGTTTTTCCACGTCCTCTTTGAAGTATACAAAAAAAAAATTTCTCCTAGTTTGTTTGTCTTCATTCCACTAGGTAAAAATATTATTTTTACTTTGAGTCCAGACCTCACAATTTCTCTACCCAAATCAGAAGTGTGAATAGACTGACTAATTCCATCTGGCCATTATCACACTATCAGTGAGACTGAAGAAGCAATTAGCAAATAAAAGCCTAGTAGGGCAAATGCAACATGCAAGGAGGGAAAAGCTCCAACCCAGCATGGGATTCAACCCAAGGAAGCTCTGCAGAAAACATCACCATCAGTAAGGACAGCTCTGTTCGCAGAGCTCATTTGTTTGATCAACTTCCAGGTGAAAGACACTTTCTCTACCCCCCACCCCACCCCCACACACACACACACACACACACACACACACACACACACACACAGAAAAAAGGTATCTGTACCTCTGGCACAGATACTAAAAGACTTAACTTTTAGTATTTTGCCAAACTTTGCCAAACCCCTGACCCAGTCTCTACCATACACGCATACATGCTCCTCTTTCTTCACAGTCAAGAAATGCATAACTAGCATGCACCTCTTTTGGAAAATGTGTCTAGAAACTTTCATAAAGGTGCTCTGTCACTTAACAAAAGTATAAAATATATATTGGAAGATACCAAAAGCACTGATGTGACACAAGCATGAATCCATCCTTTATATATCCTTTATAAAATGTTAAAAAAAAGAGCATGATGCAGGTTAAAGGACACCAAACTGCAGTTATTCAGGATGAACAAGTCTAGAAACATGCACAGCAGGAATGGCTAAGTTAATAATACTGTTACCAGTTGACAGAAAATCTGCACAGAGCAGATTTCAGGTGCTCCAACCACACACATGAAAAATGTTTGTGAGAGGGGCCGGAGCGATAGTCCAGCGGGTAGGGTGTTTGCCTTGCATGCAGCTGACCCGGATCGATCCCCAGCATCCCATATATAGTCCCCCACACAGTGCCAGGAGTGATTCCGGAGTGCAGAGCCAGGAGTAACCACTGAGCATCACTAGGTGTGACCCAAAAAAGCAAAAAAAAGAAAAGAAAAGAAAAGAAAAATGAAAAATGTTTGTGAGAAGGGACATTTGTTAATTAGCTAGACAGAGTAATCCTTTATCTATGTAGATGGGTAAGAAAGCAACCTATTGCACACACACTACACACACACACACACACATATATTAATTTTATCAAAATGTGTTATCAAAAAAAAAAGAAGGGAGGAGATGAGGGAAGAGGAGGAGGAGAGAGAAAAAGGAGGGAGTGGAGAGGAAAAGGAGTGAAAGTACAGAGGGAAGGAGCAGGGAGGGCAAGAGAGGCAGGAAGTAGAAGAAATAAGTAAAGGAGTAAAGGCAGGAGAGGAGCAGTCCACGGGGAGGGAGGTTCTCCAGGCAGAAGGTATCCCAGCCAGGTGGAGGTTCCCAAAACGTTCACACCTACCTCTGAGTCCATTATAGGGTGTTTTCGACCTGTCAAATGGGAGGGTTTTAGACGCACAATCTGATCTTCACGAATACACATATAAGCATCATCATTACCCTGGAAAATAATAGCAAATAAGAAAAGTTCAAAGGAATTTCAACATTCAACATTTCTTTCAATGTCCCCCACTGAAATAAAACAGTATTTGATCACCTTTAGAACCTACTTTTCTGGGGAAATAGTACAGTGAGTTAAAGCACTGCTCTTGCATGATGTCCATCTGTGTTTGGACTTGGATACTGCATATGGTTCCCCAAGCCCTTCCAGGAGTGTGCCCCAAGTGCAGAGAGAGGAGTAAGCCCTGAGAACCACTAGGTGAAACCAAAAAACAAAACAAACAAATAAAATATATTTTAGTGATTCCAGCTTTTGTTATGGTGAGGTATTAGTAGTGGTGGCCATAACCGTAAAACTCCAAACCTACTATGGGGTGAACAAAAGATTTAGACATGTGACTTAGACAATGTCACCTGTATCTGAGAAGAGAGCTCAGGCATCTATTGATGGATGGAAAGAAGCTAAAAAAAGTCAGAGAAAAATGTGGACTTGTAAGGAGTTACTGCAACAGAAATCAAAGGAGACAATAAAGGCATAAAGAGTGAAATTCAAAGTAGTGTGACCTTGAATACAGAGGAAGGAAGAAGCTAGGTTCAGGAGAATATTAAAGGTATCTGGAAGATAAGTGGCTGTAAGCATATCAGCATCCAAATCTGAATTTCTAAAATCCATTCCTGCACTAAAAAGAAACAAGAGGGCCAGTGCTGTGGTACAGAAGCAGTGTTTGCCTTGTATGTGTGGGACCCTGGGTTCAATTCCTAGTACCGCTAAAAAAAAGACTGACTTCAACTGAAAAATGATGACATTTTACAGTATAAGGTCAGCAGAGAACATTATCAGAAAACCAGAGCATACGCAAAAACTAATGGTGATGCATCAAAAGGTCACTGAAATCCACTGGAATTGGCTGCCTCTGACCACATTTGAGTCAAAATAAGCATCTTAAAGAATGATAGCAGTGAACTATCACACAATAGACAAAGATTATTTTATATATTAGTCCATGGTGTTACTCTGAAAAGCAAAAAGAGATGAAAATAAACGTGCTTCCATTCAGAAGAATTCTGGCTAATAAATAAACTCTAAAATTACCATCTTACAATTATAGATGTGACAAGTGATTCAGGAACACAAAAAAAAGATGCTGAAGTTACTTGGAAAACAATGTGATGAGAAACAGAATATTCATGCAAAGTATCAATCCATAGCTTACATACTAGTTAAAAAAAGTTAACTAGTTAAAAAAGTATACAATGGAGAAAACTGACAGATACTAATTATCACACATAGAATCATCAATGATCACCACTTATTATCATCAATTATCAGTAGTAAAATCTAGCATTTTACACATTTGGATATGATAGCCTGAACACATACATTGTGCAGTATCCATGCAAAAATTTCTTAACCTGACTCTTGTACAAATTATGGGTAGTTTTATTAAAGTAGAAACTAAAGGAATGAAACAAATACATTGAGGAAAACCACTTGGATCTTGAATCAGAAAATAACTGTTACAAAGGACTTCATTTGGACAGCTAGAGAAACAGAATATAGAAATGAATTTTCCTCAGTACAATATATAATGGAAAAGTCAGGAAAATATTCTTGTTCTTAATAAACATGTGCTATTGACTTGAAAGACAAAATTTTATGGAATCTGCAACTTAATTTCAAATAGTTTTCAAGAAAAAAACTGTCTAGAGATACCTACTACGTCTATATACAAATGCATACACAGATGAGAGAATAAAAGAGAAAATAAAGTGGCATAGGTAGGGGTGTGTATTGTCAAATTCTTTCAATTTCATGTAGGTTTAAAGCGGAAGTGAGAAGTTGGAGTTGGGAGAGTTAGGAAGAGAAAGAACCTCAGGGTGAATAACAGTGAATTTTAAAAGCCTGAGAAATTCCACAAGGATTAAGATACTTGCTCAGCAGGCTGCTGAACCCAGTTTGATTCCTGGCACCACAAAGGACCCCTGGCACCACCACAGTGAATAACCCCTGAGCACATATCCAGGAGTAAGGCCTAGGCTCAGCCAGATATGACCCACAAACAGAAAAGAGCGTATAAAAAGGGCACCATCTGAATAAGGGATCTGGCTCAATGGGCAGAGAATGCTTTACATGCCAGAAACCAGGGTCCAACACCCCATGACCGCAGTCCTACCTGCCTCCCACACACTGCATGACCCCCAAGCACTGCTGGGAGCAACCTCAATCAATAAGCAAGGAACAGCCCCTGAGTATACTGGATGTGGAAAATGAAAAATAAGAGGAGAGAATCAAACCAAACAACCAAATTTCCCTGATAGCAATGAAGTCTATTAACGAAGCAGAACAATATCTAAAAAGGAAGTAATAAATAAGGATTGCTGTTTTCTTTATTACTGCCATTGTGTTGCTGGTCACCAAGAAAAGGGAATACAAGTTGACAACACCAGGAAAGAAGACAGTAAGATCCGTTTTATGGGTGATGGTTGATAGTATGCAGAAATCTCCCCTGGATGGGAACAGTCAGCAACTGGAAATCCTAATCTGTAGTAAGAGTCAGGGCTGGGACCATTTTAGAATTTTAGCATTGAGAAGTAAAGTATAAAACAAGACATTGGGCAGGGGGAAGGAAGAAAACAGAATATAGTTTGCATGTTTAGCATACTTTCTTGATATAGTTTCTATTGTTTAACAAAGTAGCTTGGAGAGAGAAGATGTATGCGCTTGAAAGTGTGTTAAAACTCAGACACTAGCAAGGCATTGTTAGTGGAAATATGGAAAATTATACTTTTCATCAATTTCAGTGATGTGGTTTAATACCAAAACAATTGCTATCATTAATTTACAAACCAAATTGAAAAGGGGGTATAATTTAGGTTAGCTAATCAGTATTCATAACATCAGGTTCCTTCAGTATTTAAATTTACATTACATACTGAAAGACATAGCAGATCATAAAAATATCCTCAAATTTTAAAAATAACAACTAAAAATAGAAATAACCACTTCAAAAAATATTTCTGAGGATGATTTATTTCCCCAATTTAAGCAAACAGGTGTAAAGATGATTTTAATGATTAAGTAGAATTGCTCTGTAAATCAACTGCACCTGCATAATTAAATCTTTTTACAAACATTTTTGATGAGTGCTATACTAGAAACATAAGATTTCTAAGTAAGATAAATATATCTTGAATTATAGATAAATGCTTTTGTGCCAGCCATGCCTACAACTTAGAAATATCTGATCTACCTATAGACTAATCATCACCACACTCAAAGCAACAATAGAAGACACAATTGCTAACGGATTTTATGTGACCAGAAAGGAAATATGTCAACAAACTATTGACTTTCTGACTATAAAGAGATCTGAATGTTATTTATGTGACTAGCACACATATCTGAATGTATATTACTCCTCAAGTTTGAGCCCTAATGAAACTAGACATTCACCCATAAAGCTACCATCGTTAATGCTTGTTGGACTTATCTTCACACTTGGCTTTACAACCAACTGCATCACATTCACACAGCAAGCACAGCCATCATCATTCCTTACTGCTTTTTCATCACATTATATTTTTAACCCAACATTTTATACACCAAAACTTGGCTCTGTTTCCCCAGTTAATACTGTTCAGTATTATCACTGAAAAAGCTCAAAAGAATATGCTAGAGAGAGAGATGGCTCAAAAGCTGGCATTTGTGTTTTGCAAGTGGAGCTTCAGGCTCAATCCTGGCACTGACTGAACACCTGAGCACCATTGGGTGTGTTCTCCAACACCAGGGAAAAAAGGTAAGAATATGCTATAAGTTGGGTGGCAACTTATAGGGGAAATGGGAGAGATGGTTTGGTAACTGTTAGTATAAAATTCAAAAGGGAAAGAGTTATACACTTTTCTACTGATTCATTTTAAAAGCCTATGACATATGCCATTTCTAGGCTTAAGATATAGCCTTTGTTTAATGAAGAGGACAAGAACTGCATTCTAGAACACTCTAGTAAAGTAAATAGGTAGCATGTCTATATTGCACTACTGGTCCCTACACAAAGTCACACCTAGTTTCCTACAATACTTGTAAACAATGTACAAATACCAACATAAGCAGAGTGCACTTTTAGGGAAAAATAGTTCCATCACAAAATCTCCAGTTATTTAACTTTGTTTTAGAGAAATGATGTTAAGTTTAAAAAAAGTGTGAGTAAAAAACTCTTTGGAAAAGACTGCTTGCCTTCTTGACTTTACAAACTGGAAGTAAAAGGTACTATCACCCAGAGTGATACTACACGAGTATTCTGCTAATCCCTGTGTGTCCCTTTTCTCCCCCTAACCCTGCTGGAACTAGGTTCCCACAGTTCCTGGGCACAATACTCTTCCTCCTTCCTGGGAAATCCGGATGCTTACGCAGTGCCTCACTCTTCCACACCGTAGCACAAGACTGCCACCTAGAGAATCATTGCCATTCAGCATTACTAAAAGTGGCTTAAAACCAAGGCTGCCTTCCCTGGATCTGATAAGGGAACCTACTCATCATAAAGATCAAAAAATAATTTTCTTTTGCCTGAAAATCCCAGGCTAAGTTCTCTGTTGGGAAAATGTACCAAGAACTACCAAAATGGGGTGCCCCTGATTTTCTTGCTGGCCACTTGAGAAAATAACTGATTTGGAAAAAAAAACTCACAAACTATATCAGATTTGTTGTGCAGAGCAACTTTTTAAAAACAGTACTTCCTGAAAGTAGGTAAAAGGTACAAACATGATAACCTCTTAGTATCTGTATTGCAAACCATAATGCCCAAAAGGGGGCAGGGGGAGAGAAAGAGAGGGAAAAAGAAAAGTGCCTGTGGAGATAGGCTGGAGATGGAGGGAAAGGAAGACAGAGGAAGGAGGGGAGGGAAACTGGGGGACTTTGACGGAAATGTACACTCATGGAGGGATGGGTGTTGGAATAAAAATTAAAACAGCACTTTCTGCTTTATCATAGACACTGACAGATAAAATTGAAAATCTACTGGAAGTAAAATAATTTTCCTAAGGACTGTTCGGTCTTATACATATAAAATTGCCCACTTGCTAAAATTAATTTTGAATTAGTTCAAGTTCATTTCTCCTGCCCTTCCCTCCCCAGCCCCCTCACAAGTAGAATAATTTGCCTCTGGATCAAACAGGTAAAGTGCTGTTGACTACAACTTTATGCTAGTAATGCTCACACCAACAGACTTTCCATTATCACTAATGAAAGTGAAAGGTACCAACCATCCATCGGTCATGAGACAACGCAAAGGATAAATAGCCTTCACTGGGACCACTCATTTCAACCTTCACTGACTGGTCATCTCGTGTGAAGGCCAAGAAGATGCAGGTAGGATCCTTCTCTGGGTCACAGTTCAGAGGACTCCTGATACAGAACTTCTTCTTCCCACACTCTGAAGCATTGAACTGGAAAAATGACACGGGGTGGGGAGGGGTCTTAATTAGCAAACAATAATCGGTTCGTTTCCAGTGACAGAAGAGCTCTTACCTTGAAATATAGCTTCAAAGAAAATAACCTATCACATTAAAGATCAAATAAGGGAACAAAAGAGGCATCCCAAATTAGAAATGATTAGAGCAGCAGTTAGGCTGTGAACTTTTCAACTCATTCCCTTTAATTAAAATTTGGTTTGGGGAGGGGGTGAGAGCCCTGGGTGGGGGGGTACACCCAGTCTCCTGAGTTTAGCAGATCAAACCCCGACTTCTAATATACAAACCACGCACTCAGCCTATTGAACTTTTAGCTCCTCAATTGAAATTTGGAACTAACAGTTAGTTCAGCTCTACCTTTGAATGAGTACTAAAATCAGTCTAATGTTTACATAAATTATTGGGACTGGAGAGATACCTCAATGGGCTGAGAGCAGGTTTTGCCTTTAGGAGGCCTGGACATTCACCCTGGTACTACATGGTCCCCAGAGTGCAACCAAGAATGATCCCCCAGAGAGAAACAGAGACAGAGAGAGACAGAGAGAGAGAAAGAGAGGAAAAGAGGGTGTGCTATAGAGGCAGCCTGGGAGTAGGTGGGAGGGAGTGTGGGTACATTGGTGGTGGGAATGGGGATCTGGTGGAGGGATGGGTGCTGGTACACTGTATTACTGAGAATCAATTATGAACACCTTTGTAATTGTATATCTCACGGTGGTATAATAAAAAAAAATTTTTAAAAAAGACTCAGGAATGCACACAAATTAAAAAAAAAGGTAAGATTCCCCAAACACTGAGCGAGGAGCAACCCCTAAGCACCACTCATGTGGTCCATAAACAAATATCCACATCACATGACATTCTGGGGTAAAGTTTCTGATAGGTCCTGAGAATCTTCTTAACGAGATATATATATATATATAAAAAAGAACTTATATATATGTTATATATTTAAACTTATATATGAACTTATTTTATATATATGTATATATATATATATATATATATATATATATATATATATACTGACATTCTTACCTTAAGTGTATAAGTGTATTGTTTAGTTTCCCAAAAATGAATTTTTGAGAAAATTTTGGGGATTTTGGGAAAAAAAACTTACAGGTTTTTATATTTGGATACTGAACTTTGCTAGAATTTAGGTTCAAAATTGTTATTAAAATAATATAGGAGGGCCAGAGTGATAGCACAGTGGTGAGAGCATTTTCCTTGTACTTGGCCAGTCTGGGCTCAACCCCTGGCATTCCATATGGTTCCCAAGCACCGCAGGAGTAATTCTGAGTGCCAAGCCAGGAGTAAGTGATCCAAAAAGCCTAATAATAATAATAATAATAATAATAACAGCAACAACAATAATGATGATGATGTAGGAAAGTGATCACTCTTCGCATGCCACTAATCCAAATAGTAGTGATAACAAGCTCACTTTAAATAGCAGTGATATCAAGTTAGTGAAGAAAAACAAGGCAGTAAAAGACTTAATTTAGAGCTTCGTGGTAAGGCAGAGTCCCCAAGTGCCAGTTCTGCCATCTTCTGAAGTGACTGCTCATTTGGCAGTCATCTTGCTCTATGGGCTAACCTCATATTTAAGAACAGAATCAAACATTTGTGTATCAATATTTACTAGAACAAAAAAAATTCAACTTCTCCTACTCTACCAAAGCTTCTGGCCACCAAATAAGAGGCAAGTGGAAGTTTCTTCTACAAGTAACATATACAGTGCTCTTTGGATACCAAGGAGGTGTTCAAAGACTGACTCCATTCTGGTACTCTCTGAAATTAGGTCCAGATCTCACAAGTCAGGGACTCAGGCCCACAAACAGCCGCCGGCCCTGATGTCAATCACAACTCCCAGGTTGTCTGTCACCTGTATTTCTTTTTTTTCTCATACTAAGCGACATTACAATGTTTATTAAATACAACACTATTGAAGTCATTGTGACAAGAAAAACAGCAGTGCTACTGTCTCCCGTAATACTAAAATCTGTATTTCTAACCAGTCAACCCACAATCCCTTCACAGATTTGAGAATTCCCACAATCCCTTTCTCAGTCTAGGAGGCCCTTACAGCCTAGGAAAGCCACTTATTATAACAGACTATACCAATCTCACAGACATGGGGCATATTGCTCTCCCTGTGCCCAGCCGCTCATGAGGTGCCCGGGAGGGATGGCGGGTTCTAGTCCTGGCCCGCCACCCCAGCAGAGCCTCACAACAAGCCAGACGACCCCCCACTCCATGAGGGCCTCCATTTTCCACATCCGGACTCCTCTCTCGTCAGAACTCCACCCAGCAGATCAGCCTATCACAGCCTGGCTCGCAGCAGTTCATCAATAAATGCTGGATTTAGAGATGACTACAAGAGTATGCTACCTGCACAGCAGAGCCTGGCAAGCTACCCATGTTGTATTTGATATGCCAAATACCAGTAATAATTATAGACCTCATTCTGGAATGGATTGAGGCTCTTTATGTTCCTGGAGCAAGCAGATGCCCTTGGGCTCTACTAGCATGAGACAGGACATATGGAGATGTTACTGGAGCCCGCTCGAGCAAATCGATGATGAACGGGAAGACAGTGATAAAGTGATACCAATCTCATGTGCTTATTTGCTTGTTGAGTCTTCATTCTAATCTTTTCAGCTTTGTTGATTATCTTCTCAGTCACTGATTCACTGTATCACTGTATCACTGTCTTCCCGTTCATCGTCGATTTGCTCGAGGGACACCAGTAACATTTCCATATGACCTGTCTCATGCAAGTAGAGCCCAAGGGCACCTGCTTTCTCCAGGAACATAAAGAGCCTCAAACCATTCCATCAGGTCATGGGAATGAGGTCTATAATTGTTACTGGTATTTGGCATATCAAATATGACACGGGTAGCTTGCCAGGCTCGGGTAGCATACTCTTGTAGTCATCTCTAAATCCAGCTTTTATTGATGAACAGGCTGTGATAGGCTGGTCTGCTGGGTGGAGTTCTGACCAGGGGGACGTCCAGATGTGGAAAATGGAGGTCCTCATGGAGTGGGGGGTCGTCTGGCTTGTTGTGAGGCTCTGCTGGGGTGGCGGGCCAGGGCTAGAACCTGCCATCCTTCACGGGCACCTCATTCATGAGCGGCTGGGCACAGTGAGAGCCAGTAGCAGCTCTGCCCCATGTCTGTCTCTGATTAAGGCTGATTTTCCTGAGGCTGATTAACATTGGCCTGCCAAACTACCAAAATCTGCCAATTCTGCTGTTCATGATCTCCAGAAAGGATCTCACAGTTCCAGAAATGTTCCTTTTTCATTTCTGTAGTTCTAAACCTAGCACGGCATTCTGTGTATTCTAGCACATTAGGACAGACGCAACTTCAAAGATTGGGGCCACAGTACTCCTAATAGGTTTCCCGCCAGGCAGAGGCTCAGTACCAAGGATTTTCACAGTACGATACTCAAACTGTGGCCCTAACACATTAATCTTCTCCGGGATCCACACTCCTCACTGTTGGCTATTTCCTACTTCATTTCAGATTTATTAGGTATTGCATGTTCTATTTCCATAGAATTTTTATTTGGGATATTATTTTCTTTAAAGAAGCCAGCCTGGGGGCCGGAGCGATAGTCCAGCAGGTAGGGCATTTGCCTAGCATGTGGCCGACCCAGGTTCAATCCCGGCATCCCATATGGTCCCCCGAGCACTGCCAGGAGTAATCCCTGAGCATTGCCGGAGCATTCCTTTTTTTTTTTCAAATTCATCCATTCACAAGGATAGTACTCAGGATGGAATGATCTCTTCTCCTATCTGATGTCTCCCTTTATGTTTCTTCTTATGATTTGTTTTTGTTTCCAAGAGTATTCATCTTTTTTATCTCATGTATCCCTTTCCTCTTCAGCATAAACTTCTGAATCTTTGTTTTCTTTGGAAACTTCTGAGGTTACATTCTTAATGTTGTCTTCTGAGACATTTTCTTCCCTTTATGTCTGGGCTTTAGTTCTGCATCCCTGGCATTGTCTCTCTTCCTCTTCCATGCTCTAGCTAAAGGTAATCTGGTTATTTCAGCTGGTGTTTTTGAGGTTTTTTTTTCTTTGAGTGGAGCTTTGGGGATTCAGTAGTTTCCACTTCAGAGCACTCAGATGTGATCCTAAATCTTCTTTATTTTATAGACACTGTCCTTGCTTAGATTTTTTTTTTCCTTTTTTGGGTCACACCGCGATGCTCAGAGGTTTTTCCTGGTTCTGTACCCAGAAATTACTCCTGGCGGTGCTCAGGGGACCATATGGGATGCCGGGAATCGAACCCAGGCTGGCAGAGGCCAACCGCGTGCAAGGCAAACACCCTACCTGCTGGGCTATTGCTCCGGCCCCTTAGATCCATATTTAACTCTGGTCAATATATTGTGTTCCTTTCTAATTAGGCCTTTCCTCTTTTTCTTTTTCTTCTAAAAGAAGAAAAAAGAACTTTCTTCTGTAAGTTTCTTTGGTGACACTTCTGTAACTTTCTTCCTTAAGTTTCTTTGGTAACTTACTTTTCACTATCTTAGGAAATATACCAGGTTTTCTTGACTTCTTATGGGTTCTTAAGAAACTCAATAGTTTTTGCTCCTTGTTCTTTTACTTCAAATTCCATGAAGGAAAATCACTTCAGATCTCCTGCTATATTTACATAATCAACATTGCTACATTTTTTAAATATTCTTTCAGTCCAGCTATGATTAACATCTTCACATGAACAGTCCACTCAACTTCAAGGGTTATAAATTGTAAAATATGAAAAAAGAAAAAAAACAAAAACAGATATTACATAGGACTGTTTTACTTAGTCTCCCCTTTGAGAGCAAAGAGTTATTTTTAAAACCCATCAGAAAAGGGAACCAGAGAAATAGCTCAATAAGTTTGAGCACATACTTTGCAGGTAGGTGGCCTGCATTTGATCCCTGGTACCAATATGGTCCCCTGAGCACTGTCAGAAGTCGTGGCTGAACACCTATGGGTGTGATTTCAAAACAAACATATAACGGTAGGGAAGCAAAGAAAAAGGAACCAATGTTTTATTTACTGGATATATGTTAAGTGCAAAACAGCTCAAAGCTTCGACTTTATATTTATTTTATTGTTCAGTTCTCAGTTATACTGAAAACAAAATAAAAATATTTCCCACGTATAGGTAAAGTAGTGGAGAGTTTGAGAATTCTGTCAACATCACAATGAAAGCAGACAAGTCAGTGTCCTAAGAGGGCTATGAGGAAGCCTCTCTCACAGGCACAAGGCTGCAAGTTCAATCCCTTGCACTGCCCGTGCAAAAGAACAAGACTGATTTTTTTGTGCACTCACAATTTTTGTTCCAAACATATTGGACTTGTGTTTAAAGAGAATGAGACAGGCTGGGGTGTGGGGTGGGAAGGAAAGCTCTTGCAGCTTCCTCAAGTTCTCTTTTACTGTCTGCTTTGTTTGAGGGCCATATCCAGTGGTACTGGGGGCTTGGGGGACCATCCCCGGGATGCTATGGGGCCATGAAGCCACTAAAGATAGAACCCATATAAAAACTTTGCATCATTCCCCTGGTCCCAAATGTTCTTTCAAATGAAAACATGCAGGGTTTAACATTCCCTTTTATTGAATTTGTAATGTTACAGTGAAGAATTCCTTCAGGTATCAAACTGGGTTTGATACAGTGAAGAATTCCTTCAGGTATCAAACTGGGTTTAGGTAGCAAGTTTTGGGGTTCCTCCAGGAGAACCCCAAAACTTGCTACCTAAACCCAGTTTGATTCTTCTCTAGGTACTTCAGCAAGCATTTTAAGCCAAATTTCCATTGCATTTGGTAAAACCATACCAATGTTACTTACTGATTCAGTTAAATGCGAGACGGGAGGCAACGTTGATAAACGTGGTATTGTAGCTGTAGGAGTTGTGAAAGGAGGCGCATTTGGCTGTGAAATTACAGGACCCGGAATCTTCACCCAGTAGATTTTATATTTCTCAACAACTGTGGCTCTGAAATGAAGTACCAGTGACATTACACAATTGTGATCCACCATAACAAAACCAAAACCTTAAGGAGAAAATATAAGAAGTGATGTCTCTCTTCCATCCTATCATTAAATGATTATTTGTTCTGTTCACTCTCCTTTTCTTGCTCTAATTCTCCTTCTCTTACTGGTGTGTTTTGGGGCATATTCACACGCAGTCCAAAAATCCCAGGCTCAGGAGTGTTTACCTCCTGGCATATATAGGACACAGCACTAATCCCTTTCCCAGCTCACTGTTCGAACCACTCCAAAGTGCATGCAGGGCAGGCATCTAGAGCAGGAAGCTGTGCAGAGGCTGCACAAGCAGGTGTCTTCCTAGGATCACTGTATCCACTTTTCCAAATTCCACATCACGCATAGGTGCAAGGCTGTGGTTCTGTATGTGCTGGGGCCCTCTGCCCAAGGTGAGGCAGGAAATAAAGACATACTAGTAGAGACACGTTCCCCTTTGTGCACAGTATCACTCAGGAATCATTAGATAGTTTAATGACATGATTTCCTTGGCATACAGGCTTAAGGGAATGACTTTTATCATTCCAAGCATATATAGAGTCTATCTTTCTGAAAATCTACTTTCAAGTTATAACACTGAAAGGAACAAGTGAATTTCCAGACTTTCTTTTAATCTTTTACTTTAAAATCTTTTAATCTTTTACCAATGTTTTTAATCTTTTACTTAAAAATCTGTTCTTTCGCTAGGAAAAGAAATTAAGAAAGCATTAGTTAGGCTAGAAAGATAGTACGACATGGCTAACCCCAATTCGATACTCAGCATCATATATGATCTCTTGAGTTACACCAGGACTTAACTCCTGAGCACAGAGGCAAGAATAACTCCTGAGCAAAGCCAGATGTGGCCTCCAAACAAACAAACAAACAAAAAACTATTTTCTATAACTATCTATATAAACTTCATTAATTGATGATTCTTGGGGGATTATTGGTTTATTGTTTGTTTTGGAGTCACAGCAGTGTCCCCCCAAGCTTATTCCTGATTCTGTGCTCAGGGATCACTCCTGGTGGGCTCAGGGACCATAAAGGATGCCAGGGATCAAGCCCAGGTAAGCCAAGTAAAAGGCAAATGCCCTACCTGCTTTACTATCACTCTGACCTTTCGCTGATGGCTGTCAAGAGTGTGAAGGCAGTGCAATATTTCATTCACTCAACAAACATGTATCAATTTCCTATAAAGTTTCAGGTTCTATGCTTGGTGGTGGGGCAGGGAAGAATAGAACACATCACTGTGGTGGTATCATTATTAATCACATGAAACTTCTCTCATAAAGGTCCAATAAGTATAAAAAATGATAGATAATATTTTTTGTTATTTATACTGATTACAGAACTACAAATTCTACTCACAAAAACTGTATGTGATTTGGGGCACCGCTTGGAGCATTCCAATCAACTTTAATTTCTGTTTTCTTGGATGGGCTTGTATGACTCACAGCTGATCCCTAAAATAAGCCAGAAAAGAAATATTGTTCACTCCCCCAATAGTTAATAAGCATGGCTGAAACTACCATCATTTTGCAAAATAACTGACCATTATATGTCCTTAGTATCCCAATAAAGATGATTTCATTTAGAACAGAGACTCAGGTTCTCAATAAATACATGTGAACTGGCCAATACTTCACCAGTACCCAACTGTTAAACGCAAAAATTAAAAAACTGAAGAAAGAAACAAATATTGTGTGTCTATGCTATATAGTCTACTCATTACTTTATTCATACTATAAATTATGGTCATTTATTGATAACTATAGCTAGAACATATAAGAACTATTGAAGGAAAAAATCCTGCCTCCAAATGTGTAACTAGGTCATATTTCGATAACTCCTTTCTCTTGAACCATCTTGTTTCCTGCTTTCAATCATCTGGCAACTTTCTACTTATTCACTGTGGACTTACTTAGATCATCTCTTCAAGAAGTTCTCTCAAGTCCCTCCAGCCCAAGTGTGCCCCCCGTTGCATGCTTCCCACCTGCCCTATGCTTACTCTAAATGACTATCCTAGATACTGTTCTTATGCCTTCTTCTGATGTGCTTCCATGCATGTTCTTATGTGATTATGCCATGCATCCCGCATCCCTATGTCTTACTTAAATGTAAGTCTCTGTGTATGTCTATGTCCTGGCAGAGCCAGGCAAGCTGCCCGGGTCATATTTGATACGCCAAAAACCAGTAACAATCATAGACCTCATTCCCATGACCTGAATGAAAGGTTTGAGGCTCTTCGCGTTCCTGGAGCAAGCAGATGCCCTTGGACTACACTAGCACGCGGCAGGACTTAATGGAGATGTTACTGGTGCCCGCTCGAGCAAATCCATGAGTGACGGGAAGACAAGTGATACAAGTGACAAGTGATGTCTATATCTATGTTACATGTAACTTCCTCCAGAGACAGGAAAGTCTTGTTAACAGCATTATCTTAGTTCCTGGCATAATGTTCAACGAATAAATGTATGGCAAAAAATAGCCTTTAAGCCCACTCACAAACTCTTTATTTCTCTTTCCTTTCCTTTTCTTCTTTTGCTATTGGGAATTAAACCATGTGTTCTATCACTGAGGCATATCCTGGCTCTCCACTCTAAAGCTCTCAGCTTCAGTATGTATCTCCTTTAAAACTCAATATATTAAGAATCAATACAATATAAAATGCAAAAAAAAAGTCTATGAATTCTTAAAGTTGCTGTCCTACCATTCCTGGTATGATTAGATGTAGCAATATATTGCCAGTATAAAAATGAGGGTGAAACAATGCCCATCTGATAAGGGGTTAATATCCAAGATATATCAGGCACTGGTACAGCTATATAAGAAGAAAACAGCCAACCCCATAAAAAAATGGGGAGAAGATATGAACAGAAACTTTGACATGGAAGAAATTCGAATGGCCAAAAGACATATGAAAAAAATGCTCATCATCACTAATCATCAGAGAGATGCAAATCAAAACAACAATGAGATACCACCTCACACCACAGAGACTGGTCCATATTCAAAAGGGTAAAACAGTAAGTGCTGGCGTGGATGTGGGGAAAAGGAGACTCTCATACATTGTTGGTGGGAATGTCGACTTGTACAACCTTTCTGGAAAACAATATGGACATTCTTCCAAAGACTAGAAATTGAGCTCCCTTTTGACTCAGCCATACCACTCCTGGAATATACCCTGGGAAGCCAAAAACACACAGCGGAAACACAATCCGCACTTTTATTTTCATGGCAGCACTATTCACAATAGCCAGAACCTGGAAACAACCAGTATGCCCGAGAACAGATGACTGGATAAAGAAACTGTGGTACATCTACACAATGGAATACTATGCAGCTGTTAGGAAAAATGAAGTTATGAAATTTGCCTATAAATGGATGGACATGGAAAGGATCATGTTGAGTGAAATTAGTCAGAAGGAAAGAGAGAGGCGTAAAATGACTGCATTTATTTGCATGACATAAATATTTCAGGTGGTCTTACCAAAAGTGGAAATTACCACAAACGTGAGGGAGTCAGAGGTTAGGTAAGACAGAGAAGGGAACATGTGTGAATAAATGTCGAAAGGGCTAATACCAACATAGAACTGAACATTAAATAGAGGCCAAAAAATGCACATGATGGCTTCTAAGTATATGTGTTGCAACCCACAATGTGTAGGAGAAGGAAAAGAGAGAGAGAGAGAAAGAGAGATAAAGAACCTGCCATTTAGGCAGGCTATGGGGAGAGAGGAGGGAATTGGGGACATTGGTGGTGGGAAATGGGCACTGGTGGAGGGCGGGTGCTGGAACACTATGTGACCAAAACCTCCAAACATGAACAACTTTGTAATTGTATATCTCACGGTGGTATAATAAAATGTTTAATTAAAAAAATGGAGGTGAAAGTGTGAGGATTAGGAGTCAATTGAGACAACCGCAGCATCTGGGTGGTGTTCATCTTGCAAATGCCATTCTGTAGAAGACCCAGAGAAAGGGCAGAAGTCATTTTCAACATACAAACTCACCTGCACATCTTCACAAGTCAGAAGCTGTGATTCTTGACTGTCAATCAATGAGAAAGAGCCAATAGGAGGGCCGCTCAAATCCTCGGCATTCCTTGCTTCCAGAAGAAAGCCTTTAAAGGAGGGCCCTGACAAAGTGACTGAGAAGCAGAAGGACAGGAACAATAAGGCGTTTAGCATCTTAATATTTGAGGGCGTTTGCTCAAATGAAAACCGTTTGAAGGAGGCATGTCCCAGTTAGGATAAGTTGTACATACACAAAATGGCTCCGGGAGAGAAAACATTAGCAAACACCCTATGAACAAGAAAGTTCTCAACTGCTCCACAGAACATCATCCTGTGAGAATTAATAAGCCATTCCACAGGAGAAAAGAGAGTGATGGTAGTGAGGTCTTTATTATTTGGTTTCTTTCTTTTGTTTTTTTTGTTTTTGTTCTGGGGGCCATTTCCTCCCTTCCTTGGTGCTGGAGGCCACCAGGCTATGGTCAGCAGTGCTTAGGAGGCCGTGAGGTGTCTGCACATACCAAGTACACACTCCAGTTCTATGAGTCCAGATGAAGTTAATTTGGAAAATGCAGATGAAAGTGAATAGCTGTTTCTTTACTGCAAATCCCTCATTGCCATTAAAATTCTACTGTGCAACATAAAACTTTTAAAGGGGGTGTGTATGTGGCTGTGTGGGTGTTTTGTGTACCACACAAAGCACTCCAACTGTATTTTTCAATATATCCTTTCTCTTAGAAATTATTAACATTTTGCATTTCTAGAGTTGCTGGAAAGTGCTACTATAGAAATTCCTTTAATAGTCAGCCTACCTTTTTCCAAAAGAATAAGGGATTAAAGTACATCACAAAGTATGAAGATATATCAAAAACTAGATCAAATAAACCTGATTTTCTTTCTCTTTAGAAAATAAATACTGTTAATGAAGCTATCTTAAGTAATTGTGGAAACAGACAATAAAATCTGTGTAAATTTGAAGGAGAACAGATGTACTACTTAAAAATTACAGTCATCTCTAGTAGTTAAGCACAAAAAGTAGGAATTATAAGACTTATTTTTTTAAAAATTGATGAAAAGAATGAACTAAAGTTATATCTCTCCCACAGTAACCAAAATTCAATGGACAATGAAAAGAGTAAAACACAAATGGTAATGAATTCCAACAAGGTACCTTTGATCTGATCTCCTGGTCTGAATGTGGCTTGACTCACTGAAATATTGTGAATGGGATCAGAGCGTGGCGTATGCCCATGTGTAGGCATCATTCCATGGCAAGAGCTTGTTACTTTTCCATTGGGATAATTGGTCACGGCTCCAATGTGCAGCAAGAGAATGTAGGCACCCAGGAAATATCCAGGAACTGCCATCTTAAATACAAAAAAAAAAAAACACATTATTTTCTTTTTTTCTTTCATTCATTTTTTTTGATGAATCAAGGCAAGTTTTATTGGGATTTATTTAAAAATTTGAGGAAACAGAGAGGGAGAAATACATGTTGGAGAGAGAACACAGGCTTCACTAGAGTAGAAATAGCAGGCTAAAAATCAAGATGAGAGACTGGAGCCGGCTCCGGAGCCCAGCTGGCGTGGGATCGGAGGGCGATGGGTTTTGGGTGTTGGCCCTCGCCTGGGGGTCCCGAGCAGCCGGATGAACTCGCCCATCACTCGCACCATCTTCGCTGTCCGGCGCTGGAAACTGCCCACGCAGATCAACTGAGCAAACCAGTTCGAGCCCAGTTCGCGGCCGCGGCGTCCTAATAGTGAAAAGGTCTTTTAATGCACTGTTTCCACGAAGAGCAGGAAAGTTTATCGGGAAGGAGATATAAAGGCGAAAGAAATGGCGTACAGAATCTGCCAAGTAGTTGAGGTGCGGGAGGGGGGGGAGGTGGGGACATTGGTGATGGTAGAGGGTTTGGGTGGAGGGATGGGGTGTTGGAACATGTGGATCCAAAACTCTACATGAGCATCTTTCAATTGTATGTCTAAAATGTTGTATGATCTGGGGGGAAAATAATAAAATTAAATTAAAAAAATAAAAAATAAAAAAAAAAAAAAAATCAAGATGAGTTCAAAGGAAAATACAGGGTTAAAAAGCAAGGGAAAACACATCATTTTCACAGGTAATAAAAATATATAGTTTCATATCAATATACTGTCATATCACAGAACAGTAATTCTAGAAAATCATTTTCAATGACTGATTATATATGTTCAAATATATATTATCTTTAAAAAAAAAACATGAAATTTGTCTTGGATTTGACTTTCAGCTTGCCAGCTGACAATTGTCAGGCTATAAGCAAACCTCTTAGACCTGCACTTTCTTTCTTTTTTTTTTTTTTGCTTTTTGGGTCACACCTAGCAACACTCGGGGGTTACTCCTGGCTCTGCACTCAGGAATTATTCCTGGCGGTGCCTGGGGACCCTATGGGAGGCTGGGGATTGAACCCAGGTCTGTTGTGTACAAAGCAAGTGCCCTCCTCACGAAACTATTGCACCAGCCCCCTGAACTTACTCTTACTACTTGAAAAATGAGGAATTCCTCTTTTCAAAGTTACTTTAATTAGGGGCCAGAGTGATAGTCCACGGGTAGGGCGTTTGCTTTGCATGCGGCCAACCGGGTTCATCCCCAGCATCCCATAGCGTCCCCTGAGCAGCACCAGGAGTAATTCCAGAGTGTAGAGCCAGGAGTAATCCCTGAGCATTTCCGGTGTGAACCAAAAAAGCAAAAATGAACAAAAAAATGTTATTTTTATTAAATGAAGATAATCCCCAAAATTTGACAAGGAAGATATGCAGTAGGTTTCATTTGCATGACTGAAATATAAGAAACTAGTCCCACAAAAGTGAAGGCTTCTGCATTTCATCTTAGCAGTCTTGAAGAACAGAACCAGAACTGTGTCTCACCAGGTCGAGTACCTGCCCAAACATCTGCAAGACACCGAGTACAATCCCTGACACTGAATGCCTCTTCCCCAAACTCTCTCCACTGCTTGTCCCCATACAAGTATTTTTTCCCCCAAATTTTATTACACCATTTTAGACATACAATTGAAAGATGCTCATGCAGAGTTTTGGTTCTACAGTGTTCCAACACCCATCCCTCCACCCAAACCCATCTCCCATCACCAATGTCCCCACCTCCCTCCCCCTCCCACACCTCAACTACTTGGCGGGTTCTGTATGTCTTTTTCTCCTCTCTATCTCTCCCTCCCCGCCTAACTTTCCTGCACATCATCGAACGCAGTGGATTAAAGGACATTACTGTTTCCACTATTTTGATGGACCACGAGGCCACAGCGGCCGTGTGACCTGGGCTCGAACTGGTTTTGCTCTGTTAATCTGGTGGTGAGGTAGTATCCCAGCGTCCGGACAGCGAAGGTGGTGGCTAGTGTGGTGGGCGAGTTTCATCTGGCTGCTTCCGGGACCCCCCAGAGGTGATGGGCCCACTCCCAAAACCCATCTGTCCTCCCGGGAGCCCATGGTCAGCTTAGCCTGGGAAAGCGGAGTTCCAGCTTTCCCGGGCGTGTCCGAGGCCCGCATGCTATGGCTGGTCGCCCCAGGGTAGCTCCTGGGGAGGGGGTGGGGGGGAGCACACCAGGCTCGATAAAATGGAGCGGGGAATGGCCGACCCCTGACTCCATCTGACGCAATTCCCAGCAATTCCCACTTCTGGGAGCTGCCTACCTGGGCCCATACAAGTTTTTTAAAAAGAAAATAAAGGGGCGGGCGATAGCCCAGCAGGTAGGGCATTTGCTTTTAAGCGGCCCGCCTGTGCTGGCCCGGGTTCGATCCCCGGCATCCCATATGGTCCCCTGAGCACCGCCAGGAGTAATTCCTGAGTGCAGAGCCAGGAGAAACCCCTGGGCATTGCTGGGTGTGACTCAAAAAGCAAATAAATAAATAAATAAATAAATAAATAAATAAATAAATAAATAAATAAATAAATAAATAAAAAAAAAAGAAAATAAAGAATAAACTGGATCCTGAGCAATAGCACAGTGGATAGGGCGTTTGCCTTGCATGTGGTCAACCCAGGTTCGATCCCCCGGCATCCTATATGGCCCCCCTTGCACCACCAGGGTAAGTCCTGAGTGCAGAGCCAGGAGTAACCCCGAACACTGCTGGGTGTGACCCAAAAAGAAAACAAATAAATAAAGAGCAAACTAGATATGCTTCTCCAAAATTTAAATATCACCATCTCTTGGGGCCAGAAAGATTGTACTAGTAGGGCACTTGCCTTGCACTTAGCTGACCTGGGTTTAGTCCCTGGACCCCAAATATCCCCCAATTTTGTACCATTTTACAATTTTTAATATCTACATACAATTTAGAAAGAACAAAGTAAAACTGGCTTTCTTCATCTCAGGACAAAGACAGGCTTACTAGTAAAAAAAAAATTAAAAGAAATATTATCCTGATTCTCTAACTGAATTATTAGCAACTCTTGAAAGTGTTACAGTTTTCTTTCTTACCGGAAGACAAATACTTTGTAACAAAATATAATGACTGCTTAAATCTTGTTTCATATACCTCTCACACAAAAACAAAACTTGAGAACCAATGTGTTAATCCTAAATACCAAATTTTTATATTTGGATTAATATGTAATGATACTCTTGCATACTCTTGTAGTCATCTTGTAGTCATCTACAAGAGTATGCTACCCGTACAGCAGAGCCTGGCAAGCTACCCATGTCGTATTTGATATGCCAAATACCAGTAACAATAATAGACCTCATTCCCATGACCTGATGGAATGGTTTGAGGCTCTTTATGTTCCTGGAGCAAGCAGGTGCCCTTGGGCTCTACTTGCATGAGACAGGACATATGGAGATGTTACTGGTGCCTGCTCGGGCAAATCGATGATGAACGGGAAGACAGTGATACAGTGATGTAATGATCATTGTATTTGTGAGTCACATATATAGTTGATATAAATTTAGACAATATATTCATTACAATACAGTTAAATTTAGATTAAAAATAAGAACTCAATTGAAAAACATTTCAACAGAAGAAACAAACTATGTGTCAAGTTGTTGTTTTTTTTTTTATTTTTGGTGTCAGGGATCAAATCCAGAGACTCACATAGGTAAGGCAAGTGCTTTGCCATTGATGTAAGGCCCCAACCCTAAGCAAGCATTTTTAAGCGAATTGATGATTAAAAGTCTTTGTTGTATGACTCTAAGAACATTGAAATCAAGACAAAGGAAAGAAAGAACATATTTTAAAACCATGTGATCAAGCTAGCAAATAATTCGTTAATTCTAGTCATTCTGCAATGAAGCCCTACCTCTGATTGTTCATCGCTAATTTTAAAGTAAGCTGTCAAAGACATTCAACAGTTCACATGCTCCAAAACAATTATGGAATTTCATTTCAGTAATAACAACCCACTTACGTCACCCAAGATGTATCAACACTCACTGAGAATCTTCACTGAACAGGGATTAAATCACAAGGCTTTCTAAATTGTGAAAAATGAGCCATAAAAGAGGAAAAATTCAACCAGAAGAGTTCACTATAGGGACCAGAGAGATAGTCCAGCGGGTGGGCGTTTGCCTTGCGGCAGGCTGGGTGCCGGCCCAGGTTGGATCCTCGGCATCCCATATGGTCCCCCAAGCACCACCAGGAGTAATTCCTGAGTGCAGAGCCAGGAGAAACCCCTGAGCATTGTCGGGTGTGACCCCAAAAAGAAAAAAAAAAGAGTTCACTATAAAATATAGAAATAAAATAAATAAAATTTTTTTTAAATTTTAAAAAATAAAATAATTTATATATAGAAATAAGTTGAGGATAAAGTTTCTTTTTTTATATGCAGTGGGTTGATTTCAATTTTTATCATAACCAAGCTAATAAATATTTTTATGTAATGACTCAACAAACATTTCAAGACACTGTTTGCCTCTATCATCTGTAATAAACTCATGCATAGCTTCCACTCGTTCCTCTTTTTTATTCAGCAAATAATCCTGCTGAATTTTGTTAAGTCTATGAAAGATCCCCAATGGAAGGAGGAGCTCTCCTAAGCAGTGTCAGAGGATCAGGGTCATCCCGGCAGCCAGATACCCATAGTCCATTGTTGCAGGACTCCTCTAAGAGCCTCTGCATCTGCTCTGGATTGCCTCCCTGCAAATCACTTTCGTAGATAAGAGGGTACTCTAAATGTGGCAGTTTATCTGACCATGTATTCTGTTCTGGCTGGTATAAATATTCTCTCATGCTACCACAATCATCGTGGGACTAGCTAGATCTTACCAGCATATTTGCCTGGCCACGTTGGAGTCTAATTAGACCAGAGAGAGAAATGCTGTTTGCCTCCAAGCAAGCAAGCATGGCTTCCTGATAACTCAAAGGCAACTAAAATACAAAACTTCCGTGAAGTAGACGAGACTTGTGAAGGCTTGGTGAAATATTTAACTGGCATTAGTATTATTCTTTGGTACAGAGACATGCCATCTCAGAAACCCCCTTCTCTACCCTATAAAGGCAATTCCAGGCAGATCTTGGCTCAAAACATTAGCATATAATAGAGCCTAGGTGAGGTGCTGGGAGAAATTACCTAAGGGCATTTGACCCTTCCTGCTTCCCATGATAGTGGGAGGGTCTGAGTTACAGGGGTATAAAACCAGCCTGCTTCCTCTCTCTCTCTCTCTCTCTCTCTCTCTCTCTCTCTCTCTCTCTTCTCCTCTCTCTCTCCTCTCTCTCTCTTTCTCTCTCTCTCTCTCTCTCTTTCTTCGGGCTCTCTCTCTTTGTGAGCTTGCACCCTTCTTGGGAGTCTTGTCTTTTTCTCCTTTTTTACAGGGTTTTAACACGTGGTGGCCGCCATCTTGGCCTACACGTGTCTGGGAGTTCTAGCTGGGAAACCTAAGCACAGGGTTTCTCCTATTGCTGACTTGTATGCCTGACCTGTGATAAGTAAAGCCTTTTAAAATTGCATCGGATTCCTGAGTCTTCATCCATTCCCCACCGGCTTCGGAGGTAGAAGGGAACTTCGCTTCCTGGCACTGTCGGGGACCCCCGGTGGCGTTCCCCGACAGTTCATATTCATGGTGCTGTACTAAGAAGAGCACACAGGGTTCAAGGATGGAACCCAGGACCTTGTACACCCAAGGCATGTGCTCCAGTCAATTTTGTTTCCTCTCCAGCCCCTACCAATGAATCTGCAATTTGAAAATCATTACTTGCAATGCATATAGACCAATGAATTTCAACCATGGTTCAAATTCTAAGTTAGGATTATCAGGATTCTAGTTATAAGAAAAAATGTATTAGAGACCAGCGAGTACAAAAGATGACGTACTCGCGTTATATGACATTAGATCCCAATTTGGATCCCCAGCACCACATAGAGTGCCCCAAGAAATGCCAACGGTCTCTCCTGAGCACAAGGTCAGGATCATTCGCTGAGCACTGCAGGGTAGGGCTCAATGCCCCTGTCCCCACAAAAGGAAGAATTTCCTTTACTTCACAAACTTAAAAAAAAGGCAAAGCCATGAAAGATTTTAGAGACAAAAGGTTAATTTATGCAGCTGATTGTCTTATTCTCATTTATTCTATTTGTGACCCAAAATACAAACTAAAAATATGGCTAACTAACTGATATTCTTATGGAGACCCTCTGTATGAGGAAGAAAGTATTAACCATTATTTTAAAACACCTGTTTTAAGTTGTTAAAGCACATAAACACTAATTTCAAAATTGCTATCAACTACATACGAAAATTTTCAAGGAAAGAAAAGCTACTTGCTATTGAATCTTGTTTTCCTTCCACAATGGCATTGTACCTTGTTGCAAGCATAAATATTTCTGTTAATGTAAGAATTGAATGTACTTTTTGGTTTGGGGGCCCAGAAACAGAATCACTCTTTTTATACTATTGCTTCTAACAGAAAAATGGAACTGAAATTCTAAATAGAATTAGAAATTAAATTCCGGGCTAGGGAGATAGTTCAAAGGTCCAGAGAACAACTTTTTTATGTGGGGACCCAGATTTGATCACTCATATCATAACGTCCCTGAGAATTGCTAGGAGCATCCCATAGTACCAAAACAGTAGCAGCCACCACGCACAGCCAGGTGTAACTCAAATCTCAAACAAAAAAGGACACAACTAAATGGAAGCTATACATGGAAAGCAATAAAATTTGACAAAGAATGTAAGGCAGGGGTATGAAATTAGTTTTCCTATAAAGGGGAGAAGAAAGTATAGAGAAAAGGGG
>JAJIBD010013246.1:0-31786 GCA_021461705.1 Cryptotis parvus | reverse complement strand
CGTGTTGTATTTGATATGCCAAATACCAGTAGCAATTATAGACCTCATTCCGAATGGATCGAGGCTCTTTATGTTCCTGGAGCAAGCAGATGCCCTTGGGCTCTACTAGCATGAGACAGGACATATGGAGATGTTACTGGGGCCCGCTCGAGGAAATTGATGATGAACGGGAAGACAGTGACAAACTGTACTTTTTAAGTATTCCTTGAGCGTTTTGTTTGTTAGTTTCTGGTGAGGTAGGAGACTCCCAAGCAATGCCTAGGAGATCCAGGGTGTCATGAGAATGTCATGCTGTCACGGCATGTCATGCACTTAGGACCCTTGAAGTGCTGATGGTACTGGGACCATCCCTGCGGTGCTGGGAGGGAGGGGGGTCTCTGTGGCTGCACCCTGAGATGCTCAGGAGACCATGTGGTGCTGGAAATTGAACCCTGGTAGGGCACATGCTAACCACATTACTCTTTCCCAAACACTGCTTTAAATGTTTTTTTTTGAATGAGCTGAATTAAAATACTCTCTTGACAGAATATAGGCTGCAGCCCAAAGGCCAGTGCTAGTGACAGGAGGGTGGTCCCATTCCAACAAACATGTTTCAGATACTACAGGGTCTGGTATCTCGGCTCCATTCTGCCACAGTCTGCTTAGAGAGAGTGTTAGTTTCCACAGGTAGAGGTCTGGAGCTTTCAGCCAAGTCCCCTTGTTTCTGATGCCAGTTGCTGGACAAGGCTGTTTGTTACCTGTACTTTTTTTTTTTTTTTTTTTTAAGTATTTTATTATACCACCGTGAGATATACAAATAAAAAGATATACAATTAAAAGTTCATGTTTGGGTTTTTGGTCACACAGTGTTTCAGCACCCGTCCCCTCCACCAGTGCCCATCTCCCACCACCAACATCCCCGGTTCCCTCCCCCCTTCCCCAGCCCTGCTCCATGGCAGGTTCTTTGTTTCTTTCCCTTTCTCTCTCTTTCTCTTTTCCTTCCCTTCCAGACTATGGATTACAGAACATACATTAAAAGGTTGTCATTTGTATCCTTTTGCCTCTATTTAATGCTCAGTTCTAGGTTGGCATTAGTACCCTCGACTATTGTTAGCCCCCTGTTCCATTTTCTGTCTTACCTAAACTCTGACTCCCACACGTTTGTGATAATCTCCACCTTTGACAAGACCTCCTGATATATGTTTCACTTGACCTTGGATATTGGTATCATAATATGTACATATATATTTATGCCATGCAAATAAATGCAGTCATTCTGTATCTGTCTCTCTCCTTCTGGCTAATTTCACTCCAACATAATCTTCTCCATGTCCATCCATTTATAGGCAAATTTTATAACTTCATTTTTCCTAACAGCTGCATAGTATTCCATTGTGTAGATGTACCAAAGCTTCTTTATCCAGTCATCGATTTTCGGGCACTCTGGTTGCTTCCAGATTCTGGCTATTGTGAATAATGCTGCTATGAACATAAAAGTAGGGATGGTGTTTCCGCTGCGTATTTTTTGGTTTCCCCAGAGTAGATTCCCAGGAGTGGTATGGCTGGGTCAAATGGGAGTTCAATTTCTAGTCTTTGGAGGAAAGTCCATATTGTTTTTCCAGAAAGGCTGTACCAGCCGGCATTCCCACCAACAATGGATGAGTGTCCCCTTTTCCCCACATCCACGCCAGCACTTGTTGTTCTTGCTCTTTTGAATATGTGCCAGTCTCTGTGGTGTAAAGTGGTATCTCATTGTTGTTTTGATTTGCATCTCTCTGATGATTAGTGATGATGAGCATTTTTTCATATGTTTTTTGGCCATTCGAATTTCTTCCTTGCTGAAGTTTCTGTTCATTTCTTGTCCTCAGTTTTTGATGGGGTTGTTTGTTTTCTTCTTGTAAAGTTCTACCAGTGCCTGATATATCCTGGATATTAACCCCTTATCAGATGGGTATTGGGTGAATATTCTTTCCCATTCTGTGGACTGCTTTTTGTATCTTAGTCACTGTTTCTTTTGAGGTGCAGAAGCTTTTCAGTTTCATGTAGTCCCATATGTTTATCTTTTCTTCTAGTTGCTTTGTTAGTGATGTTTCACCTTTGAAGATGCCTTTAGCTTCAATGTCGTGGAGGGTTTTTCCTATATTTTCTTCAATGTACTTTTATGGATTCAAGTCTGATATTGAGATCTTTAATCCATTTTGATCTGATTTTTGTGCATGGTGTTAGACACAGGTCCAAATTCATTTTTTACGTTGCTGCCCAGTTTTCCCAACACCACTTGTTGAAGAGGCTTTCCTTACTCCATTTTAGACTCATTGCACCTTTATCAAAGATTAAATGATCATGTGTTTGAGGTTGGGTGTCAGGATACTCTATTCTATTCCATAGGTCCACAGGTCTGTTTTTATTCCAATACCATGCTGTTTTAATTACTACTGCCTTGTAGTACAGTTTGAAGTTGGGAAAGGTGATGCCTCCCATCTGTTACCTGTACTTCTAATCAATCACTCACAGATGGGAAATGTCTACAGCCCTCTGAACGGACTTCAGATAGAAGTCCACGCTCACAAACTCCAGTGTGCTTTCTAACGAATGACCACCAATGGGATGTTTCTCCAACCCTCCTCTCTGATCCACAGAATCTCTAGAGCCGCTCACAGAACTCAGGGGACTTGTTTGATTGGGAGATTATAAACTGATCAGATACCAAGGGGTAGGAATCAATAGAGAAAGAGACACATAGAAGAAGGCCTCAAGAAAGGAGTTTTCATCTTTGGGGAGCTTGGGGCGAGCATGGAAGACATTTGACTCCCCAACCAGAAAGCACTTTCTATCTTATCCTCCATTTCTTTAATGGAAGCTTCATAGTACAGACATGAGGGATTAAATTATTGGACATTATTAATTGAACACGAATACTCCTTTCTTTCCCTGGGATCAGAATATGAAAGTGATAGTTCCATCTTCTATCATTTTCCTTGGCTACCAGACTATTTTCTAAACATTATCTTCATCAATAATAGATCTATTAGGAACAACAGAAACACCATTTAAACTTTATGGCTCTGAAGCATTCTCTGGAACTAAGACCCGAGGACAACTATTATGAGGAAAGATGTGTCCATTACCCATATTAATCAGGAAAGTCTCACGGTTTTGGCAACAGTGTCAGGAAATATGCATGAAGACCAAATATGTGTGAGAAGAGATTTTGATTATCTGGTGATCACATCTATATTTAATTCTATTTCTATATTTCTGAATCAGTTTCTTTATATGTATCTATAGATACCTTTAAATTTATAGAGATACAGATGTGCAAGCACACCATATAAGCTAAGGTATTACACTAGGTATTCATGTGGTTGACTTTAAGTATATATCTGTAGTATTTATATTTTATTCACTTTTAATTTTCTTAAAGTAATTTATTTATTTGTTTATCTATCATCTATCTATGTATTTATTTATTCATTCCTTTATTCATTTGTTTGTTTATTTATTTATTTATTTGCTTTTTGGATCACACCTAGCAATGCTCAGGGGTTGAACCTGGGTCAGCTGTGTGCAAGGCAAACACCCTACCTGCTGTACTATTGCTCTGGTCCCTTATTCACTTTATAAAGATCATATTTTTTCCTCTTTTTGATTATTTACAAACATAAGAAATACCTAGTCTTTTTGATATTTTACCTTATGTCTTGTACCATTAAGAAGTGGATTTTCAGTCAATACCACTGTATCTGCTATGAAGCTATAAAGGTCAAAACCATTACTTTTAAGCTACAGTTATCAGATGTTGTGTGTTTAATATTATAAACACCAGAAGGTTATAGTATACTGATTAGTTTGAAAAACTGTGTTTTCTGGATAAGCTAAGAGAAATTGGCTAAAAGTAAGCTTTTACAATTAATTCATGCATTCAGCATTTCTCTCGTTCTTCATTTCTTTTACAAGATTGAGTTTCCATTTGAAGTCATCTAGCCTAACTCTGGAAACATTTTATATTTCCCTCTCTTGGGTTATAAACCAGCTAATGCTATTGCCTCAGCTTTTGTGAAAATAGTTTATTATCCTTTATTCTTAAAGTATATGTTTATTGGGTGCTGCATTCAGGCTGACTCTTTTTTCATTTTGGAATTAAACCCGGTTCGGCTGTGTGCGAGGGCAAATACCCTACGCGATGTACTGTCGCTCTGGCCCCTACAGTGTATTTATTAATCATTGAAGTTCTCGTCACTAATAACAGCAGCGGCAGCAGTGGCTGGTATTATTTCTGATGCATACTATGCCTAAAAGGACTTACTGTTTTGAAAGTACAGTACGTGAACTTCACTTCTCTGTAAAATTCACAGACGATGAAAGACAGAGTAAACATTACTAAAAATTGAAATCTCAGTACTAAAATGGAAATGTATTTAAGGGAGGAGTAAGAGTTTGGCCTACACATCTAGTCTGCTAGCTGCTTCTGAAAAACTAGAACATATTTCCTGTCACTTATCTTTTAGTATACTATTTGTATATGCCCCAACCAATGACTTTTTTAAATTATACTAACATGACTTGAATTTTTTCCCTTAATATTTTGGGGCCTAACACGCGGCCTTACTCAGCATCTTGGTTCATCAATAAATGCTGGAGATCAGAGGTGACTACAAGAGTATGTCCCCTGCACGGCAGAGCCTGGCAAGCTACCCGTGATGTATTTGATATGCCAAATACCAGTAACAATTATAGAATTCATTCCCATGACCTGATGGAATGGTTTGAGGCTCTTTATGTTCCTGGAGCAAGCAGATGCCCTTGGGCTCTACTAGCTTGAGACAGGACATATGGAAATATTACTGGTGCCCACTAGGAAAAAATGATGATTAACGGGAAGACAGTGACAGTAATTATCATTTCAAAAAAAATTCCTTCTGACTTCCATAAGGAAACTAACCTCTAAGGAATAAAGAATTAGACTCAAAGTGGGCATTGGCAAACTCCTTCCATGGGTTATTGAGGACAACAGAAATTTACTTATTTTGTCATTTCCCTGCAATGTCGATACAACAAATATAACAGAGGCAGAATCCCCAATTAGAAACGTTTAGATTTGTAAATGACAGACATGGGGCAGAGCTGCTACTTGCTCTCCCTGTGCCCAGCCACTCAAAGGCACCAGGAGGGATGGTGGGTTCTAGCCCTGGCCAGCCACCCCAGCAGAGCCTTGCAACAAGCCAGAGGACCCCCTACTCCATGGGGCCTCCATTTTCCACATCCGGACCTCTCTCTTCCCCTCGTCAGAACTCACCCAGCACACCAGCCTATCACAGGCCGGCCCTGCTGCGGCCACGGGGTTCATCAATAAATGCTGAACTTAGAGATGACTACAAGAGTATGTCCTGCGGCAGAGCCTGGCAGCTCCGTGTTGTATTTGATATGCCAAATACCAGTAACAATTATAGACCTCATTCCAGAAGGATTGGGGCTCTTTATGTTCCTGGAGCAAGCAGATGCCCTGGGCCTACTAGCATGAGACAGGAATATGGAGATGTTAGTGGGGCCGCTCGGCATCGTGATGACGGAGAAGGGGATAGGGTGATTTGTAAATATGTTGGAAGTTGCATCAGAGGACCAACCTAAAAAATGTATGGCCCACTCTGGTACTCACCAGTCAGAAATAGGGACTTCCTAAAATGCTACTTCATGGTTCTTTCCCTAGATAAAATGTTTCTTGTTACTATGGAGGCAAGATGGTTCAGTGCGTTATGAGTCTGCCATCATTCAATCTGTTGATTATTTGGAATGAAACTCTTAACTCTCATCTCTCTGGGTTGATTTACCCCCATGAGTAGTAGTGGAACTGGACTTTCATAATTATTGTTCCGTCCATTGAACCACCCCTTACTATTTACGTATTTTCTCTTTTTTGCTTTCTATTTATTATTTTTATTCATCTATTTTCTTGTTTTCAATATTGCATTAACTCAACTTGTTACAGATGATGTGCCTCAATATGACCTTTTTGTACCTAATTTACTTGATGACTATCTTTAATATGTAAATTTATGTCTTTAAGTTGGAAATAGTTTTGACAATTATATATATATTTTCACCCATCTTTTCTTTTTGATTTCCTAATAAATACTTGATCTATTTAAATCTCCTTTAGATGCTTTTTGTAATTCTAAATTTCATTTTCCTTTTGTTATTTGCATTGGGTTATTTGCATGAGACAGACATGGGGCAGAGCTGCTACTGGCTCTCACTGTGCCCAGCCGCTCATGAGGTGCCTGGGAGGGATGGCAGGTTCTAGCCCTGGCCCGCCACCCCAGCAGAGCCTCACAAGCCAGACGACCCCCCACTCCATGAGGACCTCCGTTTTCCACATCCGGACTTCCCCCTCGTCAGAACTCCACCCAGCAGACCAGCCTATCACAGCCCTGCTCATCGAGATCCACCCTGCTGCAGTCTTGGTTCATCAATAAATGCTGGATTTTGCGATGACTACAAGAGTATGCTACCCGCACAGCAGAGCCTAGCAAGCGACCAGTGTCGTATTTGATATGCCAGATACCAGTAACAATTATAGACCTCATTCCCATGACCTGATGGAATGGTTTGAGGCTCTTTATGTTCCTGGAGCAAGCAGATGCCCTTGGGCTCTACTTGCATGAGACAGGTCATATGGAGATGTTACTGGTGCCCGCTCGAGAAAATCGACGATGAACGGGAAGACAGTGATTTGCATTGGGTTAGTATCTACTGATTGTGCCCACAGGTTCAACATTCTTTCTCCTTTATCAATTTGAATATTATGCTTCGTCTACAAAACTTCATTTTTAAAGATCTTTTTACTTGCAGAATTTCTTGTGATCTTTAATAAAAAACTGTTTGTCTTCCTCTGTTGGAATTGCCTGTCCTTGATTTACTGTAAGTTTGTTTTAGTTTACTTCATTGAGAGAATTATAACAGCTCTCAAAATCTTGTCTCTCACTTGAACATCTGGGAAAATTTAAGGTTAGTCATATTAGATTTATTTTGAGAATGTATTTCTTGTTCATAGCTATTTATAGCATCTTAGTTCCTAAGAGCTATTTGCAAAATGGAATATGAAATCACAAAAATAAATTGTATGTACTCCTACGTTTAAATCTATTGGTGGTGGTGGTGGGGTATTTGTGATTGGTTTTGGTGGAGAGTCATACCCAGTGGAAGTCAAGAGCTGTTCTGTATTCAAGGGCCACTCCTGACATTTCGCCTTGGCCACTCCTGATTATACTCAAGGGAGTATAGGAGGTTCCAGGGATAAAACAGAATAGACACATGCAAAGCGGATGCCTTATGCACTCCACTATCTCTTTTGCCCCTACATATATCTTCTATTTACACATAATTTTGTAACAGTATACATTGATCATTTGCAAAGTATATATTTCCAAGTTATGTGGATATTTCAAATTTGGGCATAGTTTATTATTGTAATATAAGGATTCTTTTTATTACTAGCACAACCTCATAAGAAAAGTACTTGAGAATCATGAAGTGTTTAATCGTTTAATATTTCAAATTAAAATTTGAATATTAAGATTTTGATGTTCTACTTTGTGTTTGAAAATGGAATTTTATCACTGTATCAGTATCACTGTCTTCCCGTTCATCATCTATTTGCTCTAGTAGGCACCAGTAACATCTCCATATGTCCTGTCCTGTCTCATGCTAGTAGAGCCCAAGGGCATCTGCTTGCTCCAGGAATTTAAAGAGCCTCAAACCATTACATCAGGTCATGGAATGAGGTTTATAATTGTTACTTGTATTTGGCATATCAAATATGACACGGGAGGCTTGCCAGGCTCTGCTTTGCGGGTGGCATACTCTTATAGTTACCTCTAAATCCAGCATTTATTGATGAATTGTGCAGCTGCTTGCGGCTGCACATGCCAGGCTGTAATAGGCTATTCTGCTGGGTGCAGTTCTGACAAGAGGGAAGTCCAGATGCGGAAAATGGCAGCCCTCATGGAGTGGGGTGTCGTCTGGCTTGTTGCGAGGATCTGCTTGGGTGATGGGCCAGGTCTAGAACCCGCCATGCCTCCCGGGTTCCTTGTGTGCGGCTGGGCACAGGGAGAGCCGGTAGCAGCTCTGCCCCATGTCTGTGAGTCTCTGGTTCAGCATACCTTGGCCGGACTTGAAAAAAAGACTGCTGCAGGGTGGGTCCGATGAGCCGGGCTGTAATAGGCACTTCTGCTGGGTGGAGTTCTGACAAGAGGGAAGTCCGATGTGGAAAATGGCGGCCCTCATGGAATGGGGGTCGTCTGGCTTGTTGTGAGGCTCTGCTGGGGTGGCGGGTCAGGGCTAGAACCTGCCATCCCTCCTGGGTGCCTCATGAGCTGCTGGGCACAGAGAGTTTTTATGCAACAAATTTGTGCAACAGGAATTTTATGTGCAACAAAAAAACTCTCAGGTATTTTCTTTGAAGTGACACTCCTATAGCACATCTTCAGGGAAACATCTGACAGTGCCTTCGGGTTTTGAACGAAGGTGGTCTGTCAGCCATTCTTTTCAGCGAAAGTGTCCTAGTTATAAGGCAGTCTGTTTAACTCACATCTTAGATAATTGCCATCACTTTTCTTTGGTGATACCATGCTAAATTGGTTGTAATCAGAGTACTTTCAGTTTGTATCCCTTTGCATTACACAAAATATCTTACAAAACAAAAACAAAGACCCTAAACCCAAAACCCAGAGCCCTAACCCCCAAGCCCTCAATACAAAATTGCAGTTGAAAAGGAACAGTTTTTCCTGCTTTAACAATACTCTCATTTACTTTGGTTTAGGTTCAGACATAACAGTGTTCAGAGACTATTCATGACTTGATGCCCAGGATGCTGGGTGTTGAACCCAGGGCTCCAGCATGCAAAGCAAACACTCCAGCCCTTTGAACTGCCCTCCCAGGTCAATAATATTCTTTTTTTGGGGACCTAAGTAATAATATTTATTTATTTATTTATTTATTTATTTATTTATTTATTTTTGCTTTTTTGGGTCATACCAGGCGACGCTCAGGGGGTTATTCCTGGCTCTTTGCTCAGGAATTACTCTGGCGGTGCTAGGGGGCCATATGGGATGCCAAGGATTGAACCCGGGTTCGGCCGCGATGCAAGGCACACCCTACCCACTGTGCTATCGCTCCGGCCCCAGTAATAATATTCTTAAATATACCTAGCTTTATGATTTCAAAATTATGTTGAATGCATTTTATGACTGGTGCTGAATTCAGTATTATTACCTGGATCCATGCTAAGGTACTAGAAGTTTTAATCACCGTTGCCTTCACACTATCAGTGTAAATGTCAATAGAATTTGAAAATGTCAATATAATTTTAAAAAAGTTAAGTGGTGTCTTGTGATTATTATGACAATGGTTTTAGCTTCACTGACCCACTGAAAGCAGGTGAAGAACTCCTTTAATCCATGGAAAGCAGCCTAAGACTGCTATTCTAAAACATGTGCACAGTTACAACTGATGAAAGAGATGTTTTTCTTTTCTTGCTTTTTTGTTTTATTTCATGTATGAGACAGGAATACAGTTGGTGTTTGATAGGATTGCTAGGCCTTTTGGTTCCATGATGAGGAAGAAGAAACATGTTTTCTTTGAAGATTAATTTTTTCAAGAACAAAATTTGTAGCCAGTGAAACAGGATCTTAACCACCTGGAAAATAATGTCATACACAAAGTTATTATAATAGCATACTCAATTTTGACTACAATAACTATAAAGGCCCATAAATAAGACATGAATGAAAGATAACACTTGATTTTAATGATGAATATTTGAAGGTAATATTTTATCATAATGCTATTTAATAAAATAAGGACATAAAGTGTAAAACTTTATAAGGTTTATAATTTATAAGGTTGCAGTACTTAACACTTTATAAGGTTATAGTGCAATGTTATTTTAATTAAAATAATTCTTTCTGCACAAAATGTTGGCATGAGATATATGTAAATACAAATAAATAATAGTCTCCTTTAAAATGTTTACATATCAATGATTAAAAACATTGCTTTGTAAATGTTAGTAATTTTTTCTTATCCACTGACTGTGTTCTGAAATGTATCTTATGAGATTTTGCTTATCAGATAATTCTGGATGTTTCTCTGTTGTTACGGAGGGGAGTTGTGCTCTACTCAGTGGTGGTTCTCAGATGCTTGGGGATCATTTGTCAGGTAGGGGATTCAAACCAGGTTGCACAAGGTATGTCCCTTAATCCTATAGAATCCCTCTACCCAGAGAATCTTGGGGTCTTTTCTTTTTTTTTTTTTTTTTTTGGTGGGAGCACAATCATCTGGAGCTGCACTCAGGGATCTCTTCTGGAGGGTTTGGGCTATTGAACCAAGTTGGCTACGTGCAAGCCAAATGTCCTGCTCACCGTATAATCTCCCTGGCTAATAATCTTGGAACCTTAGGGTGGAAAATAGCTTTCAAGTATAACTTAGGTAACAATGAAATTTTTGAGTCTCTGTATATTAATTATCTTTCCAAGGGGAATTTCCCATTTTTGTTTAGACATCTTTTACTATGATAACCTCAGAATCAAACTTACACTAAATCTCTACTTCCCTGCACAGAATTCCTAATACTGTTTTCTTCATGTTCATTTTCTTGAGCCTGGATTTGGGGTAGGCAGTGAGCAGGAGAGACTCAAAATAATTTTCTAAAAGTCAAATTTAAGAAGTTGTTTTTCTTCTAAACATTTTGGGTGTCAGCATTGGTTTCCCTATTTTGGAGTATAGTATCAGGTTAAATGAGTTTAATATAAATAGCCTTAATAATAAACACAATAAAAGATAGCACACAATATTGTTCTTCCATTTAAGTCAAAAGAAATTTTATAGTCAGTATCAAAATCACTTTCTATGGCTAACATTTAATTTAATTCATTGATATTTTGGCAACAGAAACAATGAGTTATTGTTCTAGAAGTATAGAGTAAGATGGATGCTACCCAACCACCACTTTCTAACAAACTCACAACCCCCCTTCTTTTCTAAACACTCATTGTGAAACTATAATCATCATTTTTGTCTTTAAGTTAAAAGATTTCACCCTCATTGAACCAAGAACTTCTAAAATAGTTGCAGGTGATCTGTAGTAATAGCATTCTGAATTCTGATAAATAAATCATGCTTTTCTTTAAAAATGAAAGACTCAGAGGAAACATCTGTTAAACAGAATGTTTCTGCATCTATTGGACTCAGGAAAAATACAATATACCACGAAGGTAAAATTTCCCTTAGAGAATTTGGAAACATAGAGCACTAAATACAATTCTATTCCAAGTAGTCTATAATAGCAATACTACTTTCTCCAAAATACTAACACTCTGAACAATTATTTATTTTTTTAATTAAGAGTGTACTTTTGAACTAGAAGAACAGAAAAAACCATTTGACCTATTAAAGATGGCATTATTGACAATGTATTGGTTTCTAGGCTTATTTATTGCTGCTTATCTGTTTAAAACCTCATCGTTACTGCACAAATGGGGACATTACTGGTGCCCTCTCACGCAAATCGATGAATAACGGGGAAGACAAGTAATACAAGTGACAGGTGATCTTTTTTATACTGAACTATCTTTTTTGTATCTCCATTATTCATTATAATAGCATCAAACTCCATATCTGGGATTCAGTGGACTAAACTGTGAGAAGGAATGAGTTAACAACTGTCAGGGATGCCGCCTGGGTCAGGACAGAAGTTCTCTTCTACCTCTGAGGACGCTGGGAGAACAGATGAAAACTCTCGAGTCCGGTGCAGTTCCAAAAAAGGCTTTTAATAGTACAAAAGCTCTTCCACAGCACTCTAATATAATGAACAAACTCTAGCTCTGGTCCGAACTTAGACCATACAAAAGAGCCTAAGTCTCCCACCAAAGAGAGAGGATCTCACCCGAGATGAGTCCTACCCAGAAGAAGGAGCAAAAGGCCAAAGAGCAAAAAGCCAAAAGCCGAAGGAGCCAAAAGCTGAAAGGGAAAAGGCCAAAAGTCAAAGCAAAAGGCCGAAGGGGCCTCAAGTCAGTCCCATTATATATACCAAAGTAATCCAGGGAGGGTCGTGTCAACAAAGATCTCTAAATGGTGTAGTGCCACACCCTATTGCAGGTGTAAACAAAGGTTACACCAAGGACTAATCTCTTCTTCTGAGATTATCTCTTATGTAAAACACTGGAGAGAGGGGGCTGGTATAAAGCAATACATCTTAACTTCATGAGCTTCATGTAATCTAGATGATACCCACAAGGTCCTTCTTATTAATATCTGCACCAGGGTGATTCTGAGTATCTTGTTCTCCTGTACTGAAAGGGTCACACTTGCCTGCTTAGAGCAAACTAGTATGATCCTTCCTATAGTCTTCCTATAGTCTCAACGTAGCCAGGGTGGTAGTCTCCTGGTAAATTCTAACTGTCCCACGCTGGGTGCAGTGGGTATAAAAGAGGAGCTGTGCCCAATCTAGAAAACATAGAAGTCTTAGTAGATGTATAAGTCAGAAGTTATTCAATCAAGGTGACTTCTGTAACTGCCACACCCTCTAGCAGTGTTTACATAGAAGAGAGGTCTCATTAGAATGAAACTTGGCTTAGATAGATTAAGCTGGGAGTGGGCAAAACAACAAAACTCCCAAACTAGCTAAACCTGTCATCTAACAAACGACCATATACCATTTTCTCTTTTCTACCTGAAAAGTCATCTACTTAGTGATATCTTTAGTAACTTCCTGTTGCAAACAATATTTATGGGATTGAAAAAGTCCAGAAGTGGGGTCCAGAAGAAACTCAAAGCATTTTTATTTATTTAAAACAATTTCAAATACTTGATGACTGACTCTATGTACTCTCTCCCCACCAATAGATGTATGATAGGAAATATTTCTTGTCACGAAGCCACTATATTTTTAAAAGATATTGTTGTCAATATAAGACTGTCTATAATTATTCTACTAGGTTCTTGTTTTAGATGAGTCAGCTTAATAGCTATTTGTCGGGGAGCACCTCCAGGTTCCCGACAGTGTCGGGAAGCGAGTTCCCTTCTACCTCCGAAGCCAGCGGGAATGGATTAAGACTCAGGAATCCGATGCAGTTTTAGAAGGGCTTTACTATCACAGGTTCAAATATACAATCCAAGAGCAGGGAAAACCTCCAGACTCTGGGTTCCCAGCTAGGCACCAGCCAGGTGTAGGCCAAGATGGCTGCTACCACGTGTTGAGGCCCAACAGAGAAATGGAGAGGACGGAGAAGCAAACCACCAAGGGAAGCCGAAATGGCAAAAGGGAAAAAGAGAGAGCTTCTTTCTTGCAGCTTATTTTATAGCTAGAAATCTGCCCAAACTCCCAGCCCAGCCCATTCTGGGCTGGGCTATCTAGAGATGAAAACAGGAAAATAGCTCTATAGAATGTAGCAACTTCAGGAGACCATCTGGCTGTTTACAAGGACCCAGAGCTAATTCAAAGCCTCCTAGCAGAGCTGGGAGAAGCTATAAGCTAAATGTAACTTCCCCTGGCAGGAAGGATCAAATGCCCTCAGGTAATTTCTCCCAGCACCTCACCTAATGTCTTGAGCCAAGATCTGCCTGGAATTGCCTTTATAGGGTAGAGAAGGGGGTTTCTGAGATGGCATGTCTCTGTACCAAAGTAACTAATGCCAGTTAAATATTTCTCCAAGCCTTCACAAGAGTAGTTTTGTATTTTAGTTGTCTTTGAGTTATCAGGGAGCCATGCTTGCTTGCTTGGAAGCAAACAGCATTTCTCTCTGGTCTAATTACTTAGAGATCCAATGTGGCCAGGCAAATATGCTGGTAAGATCTAGCTAGTCCCACGATGATTGTGGAAGCATGAGAGAATATTTATACCAGCCAGTACAGAATACATGGTCAGATAAGACTGCCACATTCAGACTACCCCCTATCTATGAAGTGACCGGCAGGAGGCAATCCAGGGCAGATGCAGAGGCCTAGGCTTTTAGGTGTCCTGAAACAGCTATTATTTTGAAAACAAAACAAAATTATAAATAATCATCATTTTGGAAATATTTATCTGCATCAGTTAATAACCAGCTTTTATTCAACTTGCTGTTTATGTTTTCCTACTTCATTGCAAAATGTTACTAATGTAAAGAAAATGAGAAGCAAACACGTTTATGTCTTAAAGAACATAACAATTGTAAACATTTAATAATGATTAATTATTCTGTTATTAATCATTATTATTCATTATTACTGACTTCAAGAAGTGTTTGGAACTAAGGTAATGGATTTAGTCCTTTTCCTCAGTATAGAATCAGGTTTTGATGAGGTCCCAGGAACAATTTAGTTTCTTTGGAAGAATTTGGACTAGGATCCTGCCAGAAAAAATGGAGGAAAACTTCAAATTTAGGATAAAATATAGTCAGATTCGCATGTCTGACAGATAGGTTCACCACAAAACAGTTAAATTTTCATTTGAGATAGTCATGGGTAGGTTTTTCTTACTAAAATATGTCTCAATTATTTCACCTGACACACTTAAACTAAATATAGTTCATTGTTTATCTGAATTTCAAACTTCACTGGGTATCTTTAAGTCTGTCTAACCTTTCCTTGCCAAAAGGTATCCAGTGTTGAACAGCATCTTGGGCAGAGTTACATAATCTAGTTAATTTAGACACTGCTTTGGTATGGCGTAGGGGTAGGAAAAAGCATCACAGTTTCACTGGAGCTTGATTATTGCCTCCTGACTTTATTTTGATGTTTGCTGCAAATAAAATTACAGTTTTGTAAATATAATCACTTGACTTTACAGAATCTTATCTAATCTTATCTTCACTTCACTAATCTTATCTTCCTAATCTTATCTTCACTAATCTTTCAAACAGGATAATACTCAATGCCAATTTCTTTCCTGAAGTGGAGAAATTATTTTATATAAAGGTTTTCCCCAAGAGTTTGGGATCTCTGACTCTGGTGGGGCTTTATGGGATGAACCTGATGGTATAGTCAGAAACATGTTGGTTTTGAAGCACAATGGGCAGATTCTTGAGTCTTGACTTCTAGATCTATGAAGTGAATTTGACTCTCACTGACAAAGAGGCCAGAGCAATAGTACTACAGTTGTAGTTAACCTGCCTTGTGTACAGCTGACAGCCCTGACATCCCACATGGTCCCCTGAGCACTGACAGGAGTAATTCCTGAGTGCAGGAGCCAGGAGCAACCCCTGCCTGAGCATTGCTGGGTGTGACCCAAAAAAGCAAAAAAGAAAAAACCCCAAATACTCACTGACAGGGAAGGGCATTAGATAAGAGCAGATAGATGGAAAATGAGTACAATGAGTTCTCTCTGTAGCAGAAGAAATTCTATTTAATCCATTAATCAATCAGCTTCTCAGTCATGTGGAAAACAGTAATTTTAAGTCTCTCCTTTTATTTTTATCTATATCTTTTTTTTTTTTTTTTTGCTTTTTGGGGTCACACCTGGCAATGCACAGGGGTTACTCCTGACTCTGCACTCAGGAATTACTCCTGGCAGTGCTCGGGGGGCCATATGGGTTGCCAGGGATCAAACCCTGGTCGGCCACATGCAAGGCCAACACCCTACCCACTGTGCTATCACTTCAGCCCCTATTTCTATCTATCTCATTTTTATCTATATTTTTATCTTTTTTTTGTTACAGAACTTTAGCTTGACTGTGTGGTATTTTTATTTTATTTTCATTCTCTTTTTTTTTTGCCACATTTGGCAGTGTTCATGGCTTACTCCTGACTTTGCTCTAACGGATCGCTCTTGGTCCTGCTCATGGGACCACATGGGATGCTTGTGGCTGATCGAGGGTTAACTGCAGGCAAGGCAGGTGACCTTCCGCTGTATTATTGATCCAGACCCTACAAGGTACTTTAAATCTTAATATTATTAAAGTATGAGTGCCTTGTTGGGAGGGTATAGCTTAGGTGGGAGTGGGTAGTTTGGGGACTTTGCCTCTGACATCAGGGATGACTATGATCCAATTTAATGACGTGAAAAGCCAAAACATTATTCTGCAATGAGCAAGCCTTACTTTATTTGTTTTAAAATAATGTGTGTTTTATTGACTGCAGGAGTTAACATTTCTATAATAAGGGCATTCTTATGTAATATAAATTTTATCTTCTTAAAGAAATACAATAAAACGAAAATGTTTATAGGTCTGTGGCTTAGCCGAGCAGTTTAACAGATTTCAGAGTTATTTAGATACAGCAAATCTGAAAGAAAAGTGGATGTAATAATCCATTTGAAAGAAAGTTGGTTTATAGTCTTGATCCCAAGAGAAAAGAGCATGATACAGCTTTTGGGGGGTGGGGAGAGGTATGTGAGGAAGCACCAGTGTTGGTCAGGAGAGAGCAGGGAAGTGGAACTGTGGGCAAGGATTTTTGTTGTTGTTTTTGTAGGAAAATAATTAAGGAAGCAGCATACACAGGATTAGAGTTGGCTGATTGGCTGATTGAAACAATCCCAAGATACTCTGGGACTGGGGCTGGAGCGATAGCCCAGCGGGAAGGGCATTTGCCTTGCGCCAGCCTGCCCATGCCGGCCCGGGTTCGATCCCCGGCATCCCATATGGTCCCCCGAGCACCGCCAGGAGTAATTCCTGAGTACAGAGCCAGGAGTAAACCCTGAGCATCGCGGGTGTGACCAAAAAAACAAAAAACAAAACAAAGATACTCTGGGACTCTGGGGTCGTCTCTAGTTTTCTGCTAGCTGGACTCGGGATGATTAAGACAGGTATATAGCGACCCAGAGAATGAGAGTTCCGCAAAGGAAATAGTTGGGGATACAGGTTCTAGGTGGATTTGTTTGCATCTGGAAAATGAGTCGTTTTCATCCCTTGCAAAATGAGTATATAATTTCTACACATTGGGAGTTGGCATGGGGAGGTACCTCACAGCTCAGCAAGACTTAGGAGGATAAAGCATCAAATACAGAAAATAAAAGACTTGATAAGTGTAGGGGAAGAGTCTGAATAGTGATACTGTAGTTAAACATCTTGTTTTTCTAGATTGAAACTTTTCTTTTAAAGAGTTATCAACCTTAGAGACAAATATTCAAATATATGTGTCTGTCATTTGCTTTGAAATGGTATTGGTGGGAACAGATGATTTATGTTCTATTTGTTTCAAAATAATTTTCAGCCTCCCCAGGAAGTAATGCCAGCCTTTATAAGTCTTGTTTTCCTCATCTGCAGATGGCAATGATAATATATCTCGTAAGTAATATATGAGAAAAGGCTAAAATATATGCAAAATTAACGTTACTAATGGTGACCTCTGGCATTGTGTTTGTTGTATTATCTGATGAGTATGTCTAATGATCATGAATTAATATACACAAAATCTGTCTCAACAAGCTTCCAACTCAGAAATAGCGTTATGGCACAGTTGTTGATAATTTTATTATGTATCACTGTCACTGTATCACTGTCTTCCCATTCATATTTGATTTTCTCGAGCGGGCACCAGTAACATCTCCATATGTCCTGTTTCATGTAAGTAGAGCCCAAGGGCCCTGCTTGCTCCAGGAACATAAAGAGCCTCAAACCATTCCATCAGGTCATGGGAATGAGGTCTATAATTGTTACTGGTATTTGGCATATCAAATACGACACGGGTAGCTTGCCAGGCTCTGCCGTGCGGGTAGTATACTCTTGTAGTCATCTCTAAATCCAGCATTTATTGATGAACCACGCAGCCGTGGGCCGGGCTGTGATAGGCTGGTCTGCTGGGTGGAGTTCTGATGAGGGGGAAGTCCGGATGTGGAAAATGGAGGCCCTCATGGAGTGGGGGTTGTCTGGCTTGTTGCAAGGCTCTGCTGTGGTGGCGGGCCAGGGTCAGAACTCCGCCATCCCTTCCTGGGAGCCTCGTGAGAGGCTGGGCACAGGGAGAGCCAGTAGCAGCTCTGCAATTTATGAAATGTGAAATTTATTATGTAATTTCTTTTTTTAAATTCTTCTTTCCTAAGTGTATCATTATGGTGATTATTTCTGTTTTTCAGGGGTCATATAAATTGATGCTTAAGTCTTACTCCTGACTTTGGACTCAGGGTAACTTCTGTGGGTGCTGAGGTGACCAGATAGCTGCTGAAGATCAGACCCAGGCCAACTGTGTGCAAAGCATGCACCTTATCTGCTACACTCTCTCTACAACCTTTATTCTTTATTTTTTAAAAAATTTTATTATACCACCATGAGATATACAATTACAAAGATGTTCATTTTTGGGTTTCAGTCATACAGTGTTCCAGCACCCATCCCTCCCCTAGCCTGCCTCTACGGCAGGCACTTTGCTCTCTCTCTCTCTCTCTCTCTCTCTCTCTCTCTCTCTCTCTCTCTCTCTCTTGTTCGAGCTCTCTCTCTCTTCCTTTTCTTACACATTGTGCCTTGCAATGCATACATTTAGAGGTTATCGTACCCTTTGTCTATATTCAATGTTCATTTCTAGGCTGATATTATAATTTCCAACAATTATTAGCACATTATGGCCCTGAGCATTGCCGGGCGTGACCAAAAAAAACAAAAAACAAAAAAAAACAAAAACTAAGGTTTTCTTTCATCAATTGCTAAAGCATTTTTTTTTTTTTTTTTTTTGCTTTTTGGGGCAAAACTCAAAAAGCAGAGACTCTCAGACATGGGGCAGAGCTGCTTACTTGCTCTCCCTGTGCCCAGCCACTCATGAGGCACCTGGGAGGCATGGTGGGTTATAGCCCTGGCCTGCCACCCCAGCAGAGCCTCACAACAAGCCAGATGGCCCCCCCTATTCCATGGGGGCCGCCATTTTCTACATCTGGATTTCCCTCTCGTCACAACTCCACCCAGCAGACTATCACAGCCCGGCTAGTACGGCTGCCACACGGTTCATCAATAAATGCTTTATTTAGAGGTGACTACAAGAGTATGCCACCCCCACGGCAAACCTGGCAAGCTGCTCATGTCTTATTTGATATGACAAATACCAGTAACATTTATATTAGGTCATTCCCATGACCTAATATAATGGTTTCAGGCTCTTTATGTTCCTGGAGCAAGCAGGATGCCTTTGGGTTCTACTAGCATGAGACAGGACATACGGAGATATTACTGGTGCCCGCTCTAGCAAATAGATGATGAACGGGAAGATAGCGATAGTGATAGTGATTAGCACATTGTTCCCTTCTCTGTCTTAGCTAATCTGTGACTCCCACACACTTGCGTCCAACCTTTATTCTTAACTAGGAAGTTCAGCCTCTGTAGTTGTGATACCAGTTAATAATTCCAAACTCTTGGTTTCTATCTCTTAGCACTTGTGAATCTGCCTTTTGATTTAACATTTTTTTCCCCTAAGAGAAGCTGCGGATGCTCATGCAGCCGAGATGCTCCTCCAGAGGAAGCACTCTGGATTCCTGAGAAGGGAAATGACATTCCAGAGAATGACCTGCTCAGAAAGGGGAAGAGACACACCACTGAAAACGAAAAAGACTTTGAACATCAGCAGGGGGCACCAAGACTCTGCAGCTGAAACATCTGCTCCTACAGCATTCATAAATTATTTTTCTTTAGCTTTAACTTCAAACTGATAACACCGTAAACTCCCAGCTTTTTTATCTTCACTCTAGCGAGAGTGTATCTTTCCTTTTTAACCCTCAAAGTGTAGGTGCACTTAACACATTTTTCTTGTCTGCCTTAAAAAAAATACTTTCATTGTCCTCATCTGCATTCTGGTTTGCTCCTCATTCAGCATTCAAATGCAAGGCTATTTTCCTCCCTTTGACAAACATAGAGTAATTAGGATTTTTCACAGACAAGTGATTACCTAATAAATGACCTTCTGCGGGCAGCTCTATTAAAATGGAGCAAAAAGGATGTTTACTACAAGCAGTGGCCAAGGAAGAAGGTGCAGGGACCAGGCGAGCTCTGCATAACCAGCGGCTTCTTCAGCTCCAAGAATAATGAAGGCACTTACTGGGCTAGCAGATCTGTGCTAAAAATAATTATAAGGCTGACAGGACACTAAACTATAAACACAAATTATGATTGGCTATTGCAACAGTTCATTAATTCTAGGGAAGTGCAAGGGTAAGGCAGTAATACTTATCTTCACGTGGGCATCACCATGGAAGGAAAAAATAAAAATATAAAACCTAGAGAAATGTGAAAGGAATACAGATCGATTTTCAGGCCTTCTCTGAGTCTAGTAGTTTTAAAAGATGGGCAAAAGAACGAACTCTAAGTTAAATACCATTGAAGTATGCGCTTTCAGAATGCAATTTTTGAAAGAACAAATAGTTGTAGGGATCTTGAGTGCAATATTGACTATGGGTACATGTTTTTTTGCTTGGATCCTCATATGTGTTTATGAACTCTTAAGAATATTGCAAAAATTCAGTGTTTGTTTTGGCTCATAGTCCTCAGGCTTTAGGTTTCTTGCAGGTTCCTGGTGAATATGGTATTGAGAGGAACTTTGTCAATGATCTCAGCCAGTCCTTCAATTTTACAAAAGATCGTCTCGGAGTATGGCAAGATCACTCAGAAATCCTTGTAATCTGCAGTGAACTGTTCACCATGGTAACTGAACTGACAGTAAAATTCCAGTAAAATTTTGACTGCAATCTAGTCTTTGCCAGCTGACTTCATGGAAGCATAATTTAGATACAGCTCATTATTTACATATATAGATATAGACTATGTAATATACCATATATAAAGTATAATTTAGATACAGATCATTGTTTATAAATATGTAGATATAGAATATGTAATATACCATATATATAAAATGTATGCATGCATGTATGTTTATATATACATACATACATATGCAGCTTAGGTATGCATAGAAGCTCAATATTCTTCTGTGTATATAGATACCCAAACATATATAATAGTTATACCTAAAAGTTTTATCTACTTAATTGTATAAATTCTTATTTTATAATGCCAGACAGAGAACCCATGGACTCTTCCTTTGAGCTACATGGCAAGCCTTGAAACATACTATATAAGAATTATTATATATTTATTATATCAGTTTTGTCATTTTATGTTAAATACACACATCTACTGTTTATATATTGTGCATATATCACATGCATTATATTTTATTTATTGAATAATATATTACTTTTCCATGTACTGTATTGTACACTTAGTATACTTATAGGTTTATATTAAATAAAATTACATAAGAAGTTTATGATATATGAAAAGTGATATATGATAGACATACTAAAATACATTATTTTATAAAATATGGACACAAATGTAAACCCTGGCAGCAGGGAGGAGCTCCGCCTCCGGGCACATGTTTTACAGGATTGGAACCAGCTTTATTAGGGGCTCCACGTGGTTCCTTGAGCAAAATGCAGCCCTGGAGGGCTCTAGCACGGCAGGGCAGTGTTGGTGGTTGTTGGTACTGAATGGCTTGGACATAACCCAACTACATCCTCTGGCCTTAACATTGAACCATCTGACCTTGAGCCCTGTGAGCAGAATTTGAGCGACTCATTTCTCCAGACACGTGACTCCTAGGGCAAATAGGTGAGGCTTGACTTCATGTGCATTTGGTAAATGTCCCTGGAGCTTTGAAGTGGAAGATTTCTGAGAATTAACAAGCATGAATACTAGGACCTAAAGGAGTGACCAAAGAAATAGAGGGCTCGTTTACCCTGATACAGTGCAAGTCCAATTGCAGAAAAGCAATAGGAAAAAAGAAATAGCATCCTCAAGGGCCAGCTGCTTTCTCTCTAAGACCATTGTTGCTACCAGCCAGGCATCTGCACATGTTGCTCACAGATCGCCTCAGCTCTATGTTGCGAGAGGCTCCTTCCCTACCTTCAGCACAGTTTAGATGTGGGGTGCGGTGTTCCAAGTTGGCTGGTTCAATCGTCCCTTCCCCTTTCTCTTTGGAATAATTAAATCAGTATTTATTATGTGAGTCTGTGATGACTCAGTGTGGCTGTGTTAGCTGCCAGTGGAAACGGTTCGTGTTCTACGTTTCATGCTGGTTCTCTTTCTATTAGCAAAAATGGAATTTTCAGGCTTCATTACAAGATTGAACTTGTGATAGAATTAAAGATTGTTTATCCTCTCTAGGCAATTTTCCTTCTGGACACCACTACCCTGAAAACTAGAGTTTCTAAACCTCCATTTCCGAGGGATATAATTTTCTCTGTCCACAGGGATGTGAAACATCACAGGATATCACTGAACTTGGCAAAAGAGGTAGACAATGTACAAATGACTTCCTTGAAATAAATGAAAAAATCTTACGGAAAAGAGGAAAAGAGCATATAACCATCTCAAAAACAAAACGAAATGAAACAAAACAAACAAAAAACCCCATGAGCGACACAATATTAACTGTAACTCTAGAGACACAAACAGTTTTTAGATTTCTATGAAGTGGTAAAAGATGCCTTCAAACTTTGTAAAACAATGATTTGTTTTTTGCTTTTGGGTATTGAAGATACATGCGCTTTTTTTCCAAGCGGTCTAGGGATTGACTTACTTTATTGGAAAAAAAAAGTCTTTCAGAAATACCCAGGCTTTTATTTTATTTTTTTTTACCATATATGTTCAGTTTTGAGTACACTTTTTTTGGTCAAGGCTTGTTAAGAGATTCAGAAGTTCATGGCTAATAGATACAGAACCTAATAAAGTGAAACTGCAGACTATTCATTTATCAGACAGGTTTGATTGAAGTATTATATTTTCCTTGACAATAGATTAGAGAAGGTAATTGATTTCAAGAAAATACTGCCGAGTTCATGCATGAAAATATTCTGAAGAATGCATATACTTTAGAGTAGCTTGTGAATCTGATCATTTAAATGATGAATTCTATTGTTGAAATTTTCACGATCGATCATGATCACGATCTTCCCGTTCATCATCTATTTGCTAGAGCAGGCACCAGTAATATCTCCATATGTCCTGTCTCATGCCAGTAGAGCCAAAGGGCATCGGCTTGCTACAGGAACATAAAGAGCCTCAAACCATTATATTAGGTCATGGGAATGACCTAATATAATTATTACTGGAATTTGGCATATCAAATACAACAAGAGCAGCTTGCCAGGCTTGCTGAACAGGAGGCATACCCTCCTCCAATTTTCAACAAAATTGTTGAAATTTTATTTTTAATAATTGATTTTTTCTCAGATCTAAAATATAGGGAAACAGAGAGATAACACAGGGGCTAGGTGCTTCCTGGAGTATGACCATTTTGACTCAATCTCTAGCACTATTTGTTCCCTTAATTAACATGGGGTGAAGCCCTGAGAAACCTGGAGAACCAATGGGAGGAGGCCCTGGAACTCCCTGAGACAACTTGGGAGGTCCCCAGTTCCCAAAATAGCTTTAATGTAGGCCTAGGAATTCTATTTAATTCTGTTGAAGATCTTTGCACTGAATTTTCCTGGCCTTCTCCATTCCCCCCTTTTTTTTCCACTTCACTTGTATCACTTGTCTTCCCATTGATCATCGATTTGCTCAAGTGGGCACCAGTAACATCTCCATATACGTCCTGTCACATGCTAGTGTAGCCCAAGGGCATCTGTTTGCTCCAGGAACATGAAGAGCCTCAAACCATTCCATCAGGTCATGGGGATGAGGTCTGTAATTGTTACTAGTATTTGGCATATCAAATACAACATGGGTAGCCTGCCAAGCTCTGCCGTGCAGGTGGCATTCTGTTCTAGTAGCCTCTCATCTCATGCATGTATTGATGAACTGCAAGGCCACTTTGCGGCCATGCGAACAGGGAAAAATCAGCTCTTCTGCTGGGCGGAGCTATGATGAGAGGGGAGTCTGGATGTGGAAAATGGCGATCCTCATGGCGTGTGGGCTCCTCTGGCTTCTTGTGAGGCTCTGCGGGGGTGGCAGGCCAGGGCCAGGGCTAGAACCTGCCTTCCCTCCTGGGCGCCTCGTGATCAGCTGGGCACAGGGAGAGCTGGTAGCAGCTCTGTCCCATGGATCTGAGTCTCTGAATCAGGCATATCTGGGCTTGAAATAGACTGCTCTAGGGTGGGACTCTGAGGAGCAGGGCTTGTGATCAGCTCTTCTGCTGGGTGGAGCTCTGACGAGCTGTGAAGTCTGGATGTTGAAAATGGATATTCCCAAACAATCAGCAATCTGAAATATATCCCATTGGAAATCAGTAAATAGGGATTTACTTTGTTTTAAAACTTTTTTTTAAATGAAAATTTATTTTATTTTCGAAGACATTTTGGTCTATGGAGAAGCTTTGGGGAGCCAAACTTGTAAGTTTGTGTGGGCGGGCTATAGGCAATGCAGCAGACCAAAAGCAGGGACTCATGCATGAAAAGGCACTCATTTGTGCTATTTCCCTGTCCCATATTTGTATTTTTAAGTCAAGACCATTCATAAAATAAACTGATCTTATGACTTTTTTTTCTGCCTCTTGACTTTGCTCCTTGGTTTGGGTTTCTGGCAGGGTAGCTGCCTAGTTTGTATTTTTTCAACAAAATCTAGCATTAAGAGGGTATGGCAGTGCATTGAGTGGTAAACATAGAATTAAAGGCAACTGGGTGTTATTGGGTGAATGCAAAAAGCACTCCTACTATTCTCCTGGTATCATATTCTTTGAAATGTGAACTAGGATTATTTTCACCAGCCTGTGAAATCGAATTTTCTTTTTGAGTCTAGAAAAATCTTATGACTTGCTTTGATCAAAGTGTGGCAGCATTGCACACTCTAATGTGGTCGGTTCTAAGTTTATGGTTCAGAAGAGCTTGCAGCTATCTTCTCCTTGCCTTTCCAGGTGCTATGAGCTAAGGCCAAGTTAATCTACTCTATGATGAGACATACAGTTGCGCCATCCCAGTGCTCCAAAAAGCCAGCCATAGATCAGGTACATAAATGAACTGATGATCAAAAGTCAGGCTGTAGCTGACCTGCATTTACATAAATAAGCCCACCTGAGAGGGAGCAAATAATATAGTCTAGGTCAGGAAAACCACTCAGCCAACTGAGTGGATTCATGAGCAATTATAAAGAATTATTGGATACATCAAGTACTTGAAATTATTATTATGTTTTGTTTGTTTATTTTGGACCATATTCATCAGTGCTCAGTGCTTACTATTGGCTCTGTGCTCAAGGGACTATATTCAGTGATAGGAATTTGAACCAGCGAGTTTGTTTTGCAAACGGTCGACCTGGATTTGATCCTCAGCATTCCATGTGGTCCCTCAAGCATTGCCAGGAGTAATTCCTGAGTGCAGCACCAGGAGTAACCTTTGAGCATGACCTGGTGTGACTCAAAATACCAAAAAAAAAAAAAAAAGGACTAGAAACTGAGGATCAGGTAAACTGTAAAGATAGCTCAATTAATTCATGTATGGATGCTTCCAAAGAGTAACACAGTTATACAAAAAAAAAGAAGCATGTATACTTAAAAGGTAAACAAAAAGCAATATATAGAAATCACAAAATGTGCTATTGGATATTAGTTATTTGGTAAAAATATTTGATTTCCCTTCCATTGAAACAAAAAATTCACTACTTCTTTGTTATTGGAATTTAAGTGATCTGGCCTTCAGTTACTTGCTATTTCTGGTCATTGGTTGCTTAAAATAGCTGAATAAAGTAAATCATTTTGTTTTGGTATATGAACTTTATGTTACTATTCTCTTTGTGGCTGAAATGAGCAGTGGAAAATAGCCGTTCTGTGAAGACATTCTTTTAAAATATGCATCACTGTTCCAAACAGCAAGCTAATTTTCGAGTTCATCAGATGTGTATTTATATGGTGAATGTATCTGTCACATAAACATTTTGTCAATCACTGCCTTCCTTCTGTTCTGACACAGTATATTAGAGCACCATCAAAATGTGATGAATGTGCTGGTTCCAAGTGAGAATTAATTATGGAAATGACAAGTGTGGCACCAAAGTCGCCCAAACCTCATGACAGTACTTCGTTAAGAAAAGTAATCTTTGACGTTTCAAATAAAAATAAAGTCTACTGTTAATTTAGTGGACCTTTTTGTTTTTGCCTGAGAATGAAGTTTTTCCTTTTTACATTTTGAGTGAAATTTGTCTTTGAGCATAAATAAGGGTCATATGTGTAAGGCCTAGCAATGACCAAAATGAAGATAATATTATGTATTTATTGATAAACCTCTCAAATTCTGAAAAGACTGAATTTGAAAATTTTGATGACATAATGAAAGATAAATAACTTGCAGGAAATTTAAAAGGCACTGGAAAAAAATGTTGGCAGCTTTGATTCATACAAATTTGTAGCGATATAAGGTAACTAGACTGACATGCTTGCTGCATGATATCTTAGAACACCTAATACCCCAAGATCATTACATCCCATTCAATTTATTTTCTTAAGAAAATATTAGCTTTGTGAACTTGATGTTTGAATATGACTGGAGTTGAGCATTTACAAGTAGCCTGAAGATGACACACACACAAATTTTGTAATTAAAAAATAATGTTCAATTCAAATACGTGAATAATTTTCTGAGTGAAAAATGCTTTGCCAGGGAAAGACAAATATTACATTATCCCAACTATATGTAGAATCTGAAAAAAACAGACTCAGAAGAACTTAGAATGAACTGGAGAATGACAAAGATGAGAAAATGGATGAAAGTGTAAAACCTAACAGAATTCTAGTTATAAGAAAAAAAACAAAGACTAGAACTGAGCATTGAAAGTAGGTCAAGGGATATACATGATGACCTTTCAGTGACTGTATTGCAAATCAGAATACATCAAAGGACAGAGAAAGTGAAAGAGAGAGAGAGAGAGGGAGAAAGAGAAAGAGCCTGCCACAGAAGAGGGTTTTGTGTGTGTGTGTGTGTGTGTGTGTGTGTGTGCACACATGGTGGGGGAATGGAGGAAATAGGAGACAGTGGTGTTGGGAAATGTGGAGGGATGGGTGTTATGGGTGTTGTAGTACTATATGGCTGAAACCCAATCATGAATAACTTTAAAAAAATTTTGTTTTTACAATTACAAAGATATACAATTAAAAAGTTCATATTTGGGTTTTGGTCATACAGTGTTCCAGCACCCATCCCTCCACCAGTGCCCATCTCCCACCACCAATGTCCCCGGTTCCCTCCCACCTTCCCCAGCCCGCCTCCATGGTAGGTTCTTTATCTCTTTCCCTTTCTCTCTCTTTCTCTTTTCCTTTCCTTCCAGACTATGACTTACAGAACATACATTAAAGGGTTGTCATGTGTATTTTTTTGCCTCTATTTAATGCCTCTAGGTTGGCATTAATACCTTCGACAATTGTTAGCACACTGTTCCATTTGTTCCATTTTCTGTCTTACCTAGCCTCTGACTCCGACATGTTTGTGATAATTTCCACCTTTGACAAGACCTCCTGATATAGTTTCACTTGACCTTGGATATTGGTATCATAATATGTACATATGTATTTATGTTATGCAAATAAATGCAGTCATTCTGTATCTGTCTCTCTCCTTCTGGCTAATTTCACTCAAAATAATCTTCTCCATGTCCATCCATTTATAGGCAAATTTTATAACTTCATTTTTCCTAACAGCTGCATAGTATTCCATTGTGTAGATGTACCAAAGCTTCTTTATCCAGTCATCGATTTTCGGGCACTCTGGTTGCTTCCAGATTCTGGCTATTGTGAATAATGCTGCTATGAATATAAAAGTAGGGATGGTGTTTCTGCTGCGTATTTTTGGCTTCCCAGAGTAGATCCCCAGGAGTGGTATGGCTGGGTCAAATGGGAGTTCAATTTCTAGTCTTTGGAGGAAATTCCATATTGTTTTCCAGAAAGGCTGTACCAGCCGGCATTCCCACCAACAATGGATAAGTGTCCCCTTTTCCCCACATCCATGCCAGCACTTGTTGTTCTTGCTCTTTTGAATAAAATCATGAATAACTTTGTAATGGTCAATTGCATGGTGATTCAATAAAATAAAATTTAAAAAAGTCCACTAAGGAGGCAAGCTGGGAGTGAAGGTTGGGGACATTTGTGGAGAGACCGTCACACTGATGTTGGGATTGATGCTGCATAATTATATGACTGAAACTCTATATTATGAACTACTTTGTAAGTGCTAATACCACCCTAGAACTGAGCATTAAATAAAGGCAAAAAGATACACATGACAACCTCTTAGTATGCGTATTGTAATCCACAATGTGGAAGGGAAGGAAAGAGAAAGAGATAGAGAGAGAAGAGAAAGAAATAAAGAACCTGCCATAGAGGCAGGCTAGGGAGGGGGCAGGGAATCGGGGACATTGGTGGTGGGGAAACTGGGCACTGGTAGAGGGATGGGTGCTGGAACACTGTATGACTGAAGTCCAAATATGAACATCTTATGAACATCTTGGTAATTGTATATCTCATGGTGGTATAATACAATATTTAAAAAATAATTGTGCCTTAATTTTTATATGAAAAAGTATTTATTATTACTGTTATTGGGGAAATGCAGATCAAATCAACAATGAAATATTATCTCACACAAGTGACAATGGCTTATATGAATGAGCCTGGAAACAACAAGTGTTTGGAGAGTATGTGAATTGAAAGGAAGCTTCTTTCACTCTTTTATCCGTTGGTTAAAATATTGTCTGGTGTAGCCTTGATGGAGTAAAGTACAGTGACTTCTTTAAAAACTAATAATATAGCCTCCACATGACTTTTTTTTGTTTGTTTTCTCATTGCCTTTCTATTTTTTGGTTTTTTTTTTTTTTTGCTTTTTTGGGTCACACCCAGAGATGGTCAGGGGGTTACTCCTGGCTCTTCACTCAGGAATTACTCCTGCCGGTGTTCAGGGGACCATATGGGATGCCAGAGATCAAACCCGGGTTGGCTATGTGTAAGACAAACAGCCTATCTGATGTGCTATCACTCCTGCCCCCTCATCGCCTTTCTAGTGGGGCAAAAACCTTTCCTTTTTATTATTTTTTATATTCTATATCTTATTACTTTATTTCTTTTTCTAAGTATTTTATTGTATGACCGTAAGATATACAATTACAAAGATGTTCATATTTGGGTTTTGGTCACACAGCGTTCCAGTACACTTCCCTCCACCAGTGACCATCTCCCACCAACAACATTCTCGGTTCCCTCCCCACTCAAGCCTGCCTCCATGGCAGGTTCTCTATTTCTTTCCCTTTCTCTCTATCTCTTTTTTAATTTAAAAACATATTAAAAGTAAAACTTTTATCACAAAAAGTTAAAAATATTAAAAACCATGTACATGAAGGAATAGACTTTAACTAAATTTATTGCTATCATTTGCAGTATGTATATATAATATACATAATTAAATCATTATGCTATATACTTGAATACAAAATTAGATGAAAATTATAACAGGAGATAGAATGATCACCTGTATAATAAATACACATATACCTTTGTATATTTGTAAATGGATTTCAAAATTAAAAGATGCTCACACTAAAATGGTGAAAAATTAGTAAAATATAAAGCAGAAGAAATGGTAAAAAATTAATATGAGAAAGAATGCAAAGATCCTTTCCGTGTTTTATAGGTCATGAGCATGGAAATCTAGAAAGTGAATGTAAAGCGAACAGAATGTGTTGTTATCCACTGACAATAAATAGAGTTTCTGCAAAAATGTCAGAATATGCCTAAGGAGGAGAGTCCACTGAGATAAAAGGAACAGAAGCAAATTAAATCTTAAGAGGATAAGAAGCTCACCCAGTGAAAGTGTGGAATGGGGAGAACTTTTCTGACCCTCTGGGAGAAACAGTGGCGGTAGAATTCACAGCCAGAGTATGTTGGTGAGACGCAGAGGCAGGTTCTCAAATACACTCAAGTGTAACCCAGCAGACTGTAAATAAGACAGTGTCTGAGGTAATATGGAACAGGAAAGCCAGCAGGATGCCCCCAAAACATTTTTAAATAACTTTTAAATCTGTCTCATCGGCCTGCCCAGCGTGCTTGTCAGCAACATGTTTGATTTCTATATTCTGAATTTCCATTTAATTTTTTAAGAGGGAGAGATGTTTGTTTTGTGGTTCAATGAATGAGATACCTGAATAGTTAATAAAATGCTATTATCTAACTAGTTCTTAATCGAATCATGAAATTAATAATTGAATAGTTATTAATTTTTACCACTTGGAACTTAGATGTCCTTTTTTAAAATTAATAAGTGACATATTCACATATTACCAACATGTTTGAATAAAAGAGACATAAAGGGAGTAAAAGGATTCAACAAAGGATTTCCCAAACTTTATTTCACTCCTTTGAAGTGAAATGAAAAAAAAAAGTCATCAGGTATCATCAAGCTATTGTGGAAAACTCTGAGATAAATATCCTGGACTACCCAGGAAATCTTTAAAACCATTTCCTGCAAAGTAAACAAGATAATAACTAATGTATATTTTTCCTAAACTCTCACATTAAGGCCTTTACACTTTTTTTTGAAGAACGAAGTGCGCTTCTATAACAGAGGAAGGCATTTACTGTCCTCACTGATAGTTAAAAGTATCTCTTTTAGAAATCATGTCTCCTTGCTTTCTGCTTTTATAGAGAACAGGACGAACCTGCGCTCTCTGCCCCTTCGTGTCCCCAGGTAGCTGAATCGTCATGCTCAGTTACTTCCACTTGGGATAAAACAAGAACTGAATTAGAAGTAATTCTTTGCTTTTCTGGGAGTTGCAGATAAAATTCTCTGTTGCTGGCTGACCTCGATTGTCAAAACGAGCAGCTCCAGCTCTGCAGCCTAGACTCATCTGATCTCTGACTGTATCTGCCTTTAAAGGATACTCAGGCACTGGTCTGGCAGAGCATTTGGTAAATCACCTAAAGTAGAATTGGTACGTGGTATGGTTTGTGTCAGCAAATTTGTCTCATTCTGACAATAAGTATAATAAAATAAGTTTGGTCTGATTTGGACAGAAAATATGACCCTTGTTTGATAGATCTGTGTGTGTGCTACAAGAATCAACTTTAGAACCTGACCCTTTCAAGATGGTGCGAATTTTAGACAGGCATCTGATATTTTTTGTGTTTTTTTGGAGGTCATACCCAGTAGTGTTTAGGACTCACTCCTAGATCTGAACTCAGAGAACACTCTTGGTGGGGATTCTGAGACCATACACGGTTGGTCTCATTTTCCAAACCAGTGTCCCTAGTCTCACTGCCATCACCTTACCTCCCCTCTCCTCAGCTTCCTTTATGACAGACACTTTGCTTCTCTGTCTCTGTCTCCTTTGCGCATTGTGATTTGCATTACAGACACTGAAGGTTTATCACGTATGTATATATATATATATATATATATATATATATATACCCTTGTCTTCCCTTTGATCATAGACTTGCTCAAGTGGGCACCAGTAACGTCTCCATTCACTGGGAATGAGGTCCATCATATATCAAATACACCACGAGTAGCTTGCCAGGCTCTGCTGTGGCTCTGGGTTCATCCCATGGGGCTCAGTCTTTTTCTATGTCAGACCATCAACCATCCAGGGTCCATGGATCAGAGCCGTTGGTGTAGACAAGCCTGTCTCCTGTCTGCCACCTGCTGATGCAACTGGGCACCTCATCTGCAACAACTCGAGGGGCAGGACACACACATATCAAAATGTATTGGTAATATTTATTAATTCATATATAGTTATTAAATATATAGATTCATATATAGTTATTATTATATTCATATATAGTTTATCATGTATATTATGTTTATGAAGAATAAACTAGTTCCAGAGGCCCCATTCACTCTCAATGGAACAAACATCTCTGAATGCAGCAGTTATGTACC
>JAJIBD010013245.1:0-28950 GCA_021461705.1 Cryptotis parvus | reverse complement strand
GCCTGAGCGCGCTGGAGGCTGTTTCCAGCCCAAGAGCTCCCAGATTCTTCCTCCACTCACAAAAAGCCTTCTCGGTTGAAACAAAACACAAACAAACAAACAAACAAATAAGTCGTCTCGCTTATTTAAGTGGGTTCTGCTCAGTTTCTTCGGTAGGAACCCGGTGGTGGTCGAACGCGTGTTGAAGGGGGTCACTTCAGCCTGTTATGCCGCTTTAAAATCGTTTATTGTCAGAATGTGTGGACCGTCGTCCTAAAGGTCTCCGGTGTTTGGTTCTTTCAGTGCTGTGGACAGACGCTGTAGGATGACTAATTGCTCCTGGGAACGACTCTCAGTTGGAAATGACTGAATCACACCGTCCCAGGAGCTCTAGGGTTGACCCTTATGTTCATCTCCGACCCTCTCATTTGATGCTGATTTGGAAAATTTCTTTTTATTGTAAATGGACAACCCACTTTTATCACTTTTATGGAGCCATCGTGAAGTTGGTGCTCTCCCCAACTGTTTCTTTTTGGGAATAATTTTGGATCTTTGTTCTTAATCACAAGTGGAAGGAAAAATTACAAAAAGAAAAAGTTTCAGGAAAAGGGGATAGATTTTGTAGGTCTCCCTGTCCCAAGATCCCTTGATAGCCCTTTACGTTTTTTTCCTAAATAATTTAGCATATGTTCAATATAGCCACGGTCGCGAACTGAATATATTATGAACAAAAAATGTGCTCAGGTAGTTTCAGCTTTATGTAGGGCTGCAGTGGGTCCCAAGGATATTTTGCGCTTAATTTAACTGTTAGGTGTGTTTCCTTTACCTGTGAATACCCACAGTTAAAGTGGGTTCCTATACCCACTTTATAGAGAGAAGGAAATTGAGGCTTTCTATCATTACTATCATTACAAACCTTATGTTTGAAGTCATTTTGTCATGCTGATGTTTCTTATAGGGAATTCATTGCTGCAGTTTGGTTTCTGAATCTAAAATTCTCCTAAACACCTCCTGCAGAACTATTTCCTTTTTGTCTCACAGAAACTGTTTCAGAGCTTCTCATTTTAATGGTAATTAGAATTCCCTGATCCCAGTCAGTACCAAGCTACTTAATTCCTGGAGTATGGAATATTCTCCCTTATCCTTTTCTTTTCTTTCAGGGCCATTGTGATTCAGGCCATTTCAGGACTGAGTTTTCTGCTAAGCTTTATTTTTACTATATAATAGACACTAAGCACTTACTGTTGACTATTGGAACTTGCAGATGTATGAGATGTTAGGACCTTTGTTTAAGAGTTTATAGAAATTGGGTCTGAGAGGAAGGAGTGAAGCTCAGGAGCTGGGCATTTACCTTGCATGCCAGGACCCCATCAGGGACATCCTGTATTGTCCTCTGATCCTCCTAGGTGTGATTTCTGAGCTCAGAGCCCAGAGTAAGCCCTGAGCATTGCAGGGTGTGGCCCAAACCCACCCCTTCCAAAATAATTTTGGGTTAACGAATGTGAACAAATTTAGGATGCAGGGTGTTTTAAGTTCCGTGTTTAGTGGTACAAAAGATGTTATAGATATGTGATCTTTTAAAAAAAAGTTATTTCACCCCTGAGATGCACAGTTACAGAGCTGTTGATGATTGAGTTTCAGTCATACAGTGTTCCAGTACCCATCCCCTCCACCAGTGCAATTCCCACCACCAGTGTCCCTAGATCCCCCACCAGCCTGCCTGCCTCTACTGCACTTCTCTCTCTCCCCTCTCCCTCCGCCCACCTCTCTCTCTCCCCCCTCACTTTCCCTCAGCTTTCTCTCTCTCTTGTTCTCGCTGTCTCTCGCTCTCTTTCTCCATCCTTTTTGCGCATTATGGCTTGCAATACACACATTTAGGGGTTATCATGTATATTCCTTTACCTACATAGACGTGATCATTTAAAGTTGGTATGATCAAAGGCTTATCTTAGGTTAGCCTTGACCTTGGGTAACATTTGGTTAAATGGCAAATGACCAAAACACATCCTACCCGTTCCTTATAGAAGTCTATATAGGAAGGATAAGAAATGGCCAAAGTTATGATAGCCAAATACACTTCTAATTCTTGGCTGCAGTCTCTTTGCTGAGAATTTTGCCTCTATTCACTTAAATCAATAATCATATGTGGTGTACTTTATTAACCTTTTTTTTTTTTTTTGGTGTTTTGGGTCACACCGGCAATGCTCAGGGGTTACTCCTGGCTCTGCACTCAGGAATTACTCCTGGCGGTGCTTGGGGGACCATATGAGATGCTGGGGATCAAACCTGGGTCGGTCGTACAAAGCAAACGCCCTACCTGCTGGACTATCGCCCGGCCCACCTCCTTTTTTTTTTTTTTTTTTTTTTACAGAAAGGGAAATAGACACAGAAAGGTTAATTAACATGCCCAGTGCCAAGTGACTATGGTAGATCCAAACTTCATAATAGCATCATGGTTTCAGAATCTGAATTTTGTTGTTGTTTGTTTTGGGGCCATACCTGGTGGTGCTCCAGGGCTTACTCCTGGCCCTGTGCTCAGGGATCACTCCTGGTAGGGCTCAGGAGATCGTATTGGATTCCTGGGACCAAGCCTAAATGGGTCATGTACCAGGCAAGCACCCCACCTGTCATACTAACTCTCTAGCCCCCAGACTCTGAATTCTTAATCATACTGCCTATATTTCTTCATATAGTAGAGTTGAGTGTGAGTGATGGGAATAGTATAGTTATACCAGTAGGTTATTTATAGGATTGGAGTGGGGGGCTCACTTGACAGTCATTGGAGGCTTCTCCAGGGTGCTTGGGGTCACTCCCAGCAATGCTCAGGGGATCATGCAGTACCAGGATTGAATCCAGTATGTGGAAAGCGTGCACTTCTGCCTTGATGAGCTGTCTCCCTGGCTCAGTAAAGTAATATATTAAGAACTGTGGGGCTGGAGCAATAGTCCAGTGGGTAGGGCGTTTGCCTTGCATGCGGCCAACCCGGTTCAATCCCTGGCATCCCATATGGTCCTCCACGCAGTACCAGAAGTGATTCCTGAGCACAGAGCCAGGAGTAACCTCTGAGCTTCGCTGGGTGTGACCCAAAAAAGAAGTAAAAAGAAAAAAGAACTGAGTGGCTGGAGTGATAGCACAGCGGGTAGGGTATTTGCCTTTCACATAGCCAACCCAGGTTTGATCCCGGCATCCCATATGGGTCCCCAAGCACTGCCAGGAGTAATTCCTGAGTGAAGAGTCAGGAGTAACTCCTCAGTGTCCCTAGGTGTGACCCAAAAAAGCAAAAAAAAAAAAAAAAAAAAAAACCTGAGGTGATGATTGTCTAAATAAGATTGTGGTAGAGGGTAGAAAGGAAAGGGCTAAAGGGACAAAAACATGAAAGAAGTCTGGATATTGTAACAGAAGAGAAATGTATTCAAGATAGATTGAATAGGTAATAGCAATAAACAGATCCCATTGACTGAAGCAATTGAAGAGGATTTTTAGATGGAGAGAAGATATCAGTACTGTGATTTTGCCAGCTCAGCGGGTTATACCTGGCAGTGCTTAGGAGGTACTGAGTTTGCTCAGGGATTCCTGACTCTGCTCAGGGATCACCCCTGGCAGTTCTCAGAGGACCATATCTAGTGCTGGGAATCAAACCGAGGTTCACCACATGCAAGGCAAGCACCCTGCCCCCTGTATCTGTGATATTTTCTGTGTAGTTATGTATAGATGTCTGCATGGGCATGTACAATATAGCAGGACTTTTAGAACAGTTAAATTTGAGCCAGAGACAGGATATCCAAGATCATGACTAAACAACTGGAGCTTAACAACAAGAGATTGAAGTTGGGATTCTTGAAATTCTTTGAAGGTAATAGTGTTTTATATATGGCCGCATGATTCATCAATAAATGCATGAGATGAGAGGCTTCTACAAGAGTATTCCACCTGCACAGCAGAGCCTGGCAAGCTACCCATGTCGCATTTGATATGCCAAAAACCAGTAACAATTAGACCTCATTCCCATGACCTGAAGGAATGGTTTGAGGCTCTTCATGTTCCTAGAGTGAGCAGAGGCCCTTGGGCTACACTAGCAGGTGACATATGGAGATGTTACTGGTGCCCACTTGAGCAAATCGATGAACAACGGGAAGACAAGCGATACAAGTGACAAGTGATATCATCAAGGAAGTTGTTACCTTAAAAGAATTATAAATACCAAATACTTTTGGTTATATTCATAGTCAGGAGGAAAAAATAGCAGAAAAATAAAAGAGAGAAGAAAGTGGATAAAGGGAAGGATTTAATTATGTGATACTTTTACATAGAAATCCAAGAGATAGAAATTCAAGAAGCAAATATTGGTGAACATTGTGAAGTGCTTCAGAAACACTTGTGATATTGTCACAGTGGCTACAGTGGTGTCTATGCTAGTATATCTTAGATTTAATAGAAATGAATTAGCTAGTTGACAAGAGCTACATCTATTGAAATATGTCTGTCGTATAGGTTATTGTTTTTAAGTTAGAAATATTTATACCCAGAACATGGGGCCGGAGCGATAGCCCAGCGGGTAGGGTGTTTGCCTTGCACGGCCGGCCTGTGCCGGCCAGGGTTTGATCCCGGCATCCCATATGGTCCCCCGAGCACCGCCAGGGAGTAATTCCTGAGTGCAGAGCCAGGAGTAACCCCTGAGCATCGCGGGTGTGACCCAAAAAGCAAAAAAAAAAAAAAAAAAAAAAGAAATATTTATACCCAGAACAGGAATTGAATCCATTTGAATCCAATTGAATCCCATTTACAGGAATTGAATCCAGTAAGTCTGTTGCCCTGTTAAAATTTTAATATTCTGCCTCCAAGTTTTTATTTTCTCATTAGTTAAGCTAATTTCATCCTTTGTGCTGCTATATTAGTTTCGTTGTTACTTCTGAATCATGCTTTTCATATTTTTTGTTTTTGTTTGGATATTCCCTTGTATGTGTTCCCTCACCCTAAAGCACTGAGTCAATTCATCAGAGCTGTGTTTCAGATAGACTGATTCTGGTGTGTAGTTGGCATGATCCGTAATGTTACCATCAGAGTCAGAAATTATCTGCATCTCTCATGTATGCTAGTTTGTTTTGTTTATCTAGAAGACTTGACTGGGCTATATTGGCTCATCCGAATTGAATATTCTTTGTGTTTGGTAGAACTATTCTTTCTAAACTTTGAATATTCTCTGAGTTTGGTAGAACTATTCTTTCTAAACTTTGAATATTCTCTGTGTTTGGTAGAACTATTCTTTCTAAACTTTGAATATTCTCTGTGTTTGGTATAACTATTCTTTCTAAACTTGAACTTTTTAAAGGGCAAGTGCTGTATATTTGACTCCAATTATGTTTGTAAGGGCTTTTTCTTTTTTTTTTTTCCTTGTGCTTTGGGCTACACCCAGTGGTGCGCTGGCTCTACTCTCAGCTCAGGGCCCAGACTTGCTCCTGGTGGTGTTGACAGACAAGACCCTGGAGTGCCAAGCTCTCTGGCACTGTAACATTTTATATCTTAAACTATGGTGAGAATATGGATTGACATCATAGTACTTTAAAAACATTTTTTTTTAATTTTTAAGATTGTCAATATTTTGCAGGTGATGTTATATACTTTAAAGTTATACTTTAAAGTTATAAGCATATTCATATCTTTTTTTTTTTTTTTTTTTGCTTTTTGGGTCACACCCGGCGATGCTCAGGGGTTTCTCCCTGGCTCTGCACTCAGGAATGACTCCTGGCGGTGCTCGGGGGACCATATGGGATGCCGAGGATCGAACCCGGCCGGCACAGGCCTGCCGTGTGCAAGGCAAACGCCCTACCCGCTGGGCTATCGCTCCGCCCCATATTCATATCTTTCATTGTTCTTATTTTCATTTTGCATTTAGATACTTAATCTAGAATGTATTGGTAATGAACTAGCGCTCTTAACTTTTTTGCTTGTAGGGCTATATATATTTATATACATATAAGTACTATATCAGTACTATTTCTTGGATATTATTTCCTCAATGAAAGCTTTTAAAAAGAATCAGGTATGAAATTCATATATATGTAAATATATATAAAATATCTTACTAAACACATTATTGTATACTTTTCATACATGTATTAATTAGATGATCATAATTTTATTAATATAATAAATATATTCTATAACATTGGAGGGTTTTTGTATGTTTAACCATATTAGTATTTTCCAGCTAAATATTTATTATTTTTTGTTTGATTTTGGGAGCAGTGCTGGCCGTTGCTCCAAACTGTACTTGGACTAATTGGTGTGAGGGCTTGAGGCCAAACCTTTGCCATGCAAATGATGCACTTACTAGAATAAGGTTGCAAGGACTTTAGGCTTCTGCACACTGTTTTTCCAAAAAATAGTGGTTTGACAGTAGTTTTCTTGTGCAATCCTTATTTGATTTGATATCTAAATGACTGAATCCTACACTTGTCGCCAAAATGAAGTAACAAAGATAAGATTTATCCTCTTGCCTAAAAGTGTCAAGCCATAAAATAAAAAGGGACTTGAAACAGTAATAAGACACTGAATAATAAAAATAAATGATCTTGAGAGATGGAAAAAAAAAAATAAGGTGAACCTTAGGATTTTACTTGTTTGCTACCTTGAAATGGTTTTCTGACCATGTCACAGATCGGGAGAATCTTGGTTCAGCACACGCAATACTCTGAGTTGAAGGATGACTGGAGACCACAATATCTAGAGTTTCACAGAACAGAATGTTGGAGAACTCTTGAACCCAGCGCTCCTGAATGCTGAGCGTATCCTCCAGATAGTTGAGCTATCTCCCTGCCTCAGATGTACAAAACATTAAAAATTATTTGTATGTTTTATTGGTGTTGGAGTACACTTGGAGGGCGTACTCCTGACTCCGAGCTCAGGAATCTATCTTGGCAGAACTAGGGACCATGGTTGGTTGCTAGGGATTGAACACAGGTTGGTTGTGTGCAAGGCAAGTACCCTATCCACGATCCTACTGTTCTGGTCCAGTTCACAGGTCTGATCCCTGGTGCCTCCACATGTTCCAGGTATTATCCTGGCAGCTGTGCTGTTGTGTCATAAAGTGATTTATAGCTTCACTACAGCTGTGTGTCCCCTACAGTGTGTGAGCACAACTCACAAGGTATAACTCTGGATGAACACCTCTTAAAGTGTGTGAGCACTATGAACCAGAAGTGTGATCTCTGCCAAACACCTGTGTGACCACCAACGTGACCCCCAGCAAGTACAGCCATGCCCAGAATGTGTGTGAGCACGGCAACTTAAAGGATTACAATGACCCTCAGTAAGCACCAGGTGATGTACCACTTGGTTGTAACAACTAAGAGAATAAAAGGAAGAAAAATGGCAATATAGTTTATAAATTATATAAAATTCATGTGCAGTTTATAGCATAAAGGAAAAGTTGCAGGCCGAAAGTAGATCAGGAAGGTGAAATAGATATGTACTCTTACATTATCAAGAAGTAGTATAAAGTCATTTTAAAGATAGACTAATAAGTTTAATATGTTTACCATGAGCCTTGAAACAGTCACTGAACTAACGAAACCCAGACTGTTAGTATATAAGCTAACAAGGAAAACAAATATTAACAAAGGTAAGAACTTAAAAGGAGACTCAAGGGGCTGGTGCGATAGCCCAGCGGGTAGAGCGTTGCCTTGCAGGCGGCTGGCCCCTGCCGGCCTGGGTTCGATCCCGGCATCCCATATGGTCCCCGAGCACCGCCAGGAGTGATTCCTGAGTGTAGAGCCAGGAGTAACCCCTGAGCATTGCCGGGTGTGACCCAAAAAAGCAAAAAAAAAAAAAAAAAGGGAGACTCAAGAACAGTTAAATAGAAGATAGATAAGATAGATATTAGGATGATAGCCTTAAATTTAATTATATTGATAATCACATTAAATACAAAATACAATTAGTGGTTTTCAGATTTTCTTCTTGCAATTTTTTTTGCCAGTGCCAGGGATTGAACCCAGAGCTTCATACATAGCGCAAGTGCTCTACCACCAAGCCACACTCAACCTGCTTACATAGCCACCTGTCGGTGGATTGGGGAATGAAAAAATCAATGCTTTAAAATTCCCTGAATTACTTCTGAGACTGGAGAGGAAGGAAGGTTCACCCAAGTGTGCTCAGGAGATCTGGGGCCTCTTACTTACAGTTTTTAGAACCATGTTCTGTGATTGAACCAGGTGAGCCACATACAAGGCCGACACCTTAACCTGTTTAGTGTTTCTTCAGACTTATTGAAAAAATATTTTTTTGTTTGTTTGGTGCCTAGATCTGGTTTTGCTTAGGGGCTACTCCTGCACTCTCGCTGGTGCTCGGGGCTGTGCACAGCAGTTTTAAACCTGGGCCTTCAGCATGCTTAGAGGGTGCTCCAGCTCATTGAGCGGTCTCTCTGGCCAAAGAAAATCTGAAAATGACTTTTCCCTCTTCCCTTCTCTCTGTTGGAGTTGTAATCCTTGGGGAGCAGGGGCGGGGTGTCACATACAGGCTTGGTTGTGGTATTCCCACTTTGTAGTTGTGCTCACTGGAGCTTACCCACAAGTTGTGCTCACACACTTGACTGGGCTGCTCATTTGGGGTCACAGTCCTTTTGTTGCAGTGCTTGTGGGGAGTATTTCCTGTATCCTGGTTGTAGTGCGGTGCTAGGGGTCACAGTGTACTGACCAGGGATCACATTCCTGAACACAGTGTATGTACATCTTTGGTTTCAGTTGTGCTGCTAGCAGGGTTCACACTGACTGTGCTACATGCAAGGTTCACACTCTAGTTGTGCTTACATGCACTTAACTGGTTGCAGTGCAGGTGAAAATCACTTTAGTAGCTGGGATCTCAGTGAACTGCCAGGTTCACAGTCATCACATGTTGGCCACTGGGATCAAGAAAGTTTGACTTTGACTAGGTCAGCTGATGTTTTCAAGGATGTATCAAAACAATTCTAGGATATTTGAATGCTTTGATATAACTAACTGGTTATTATTGAAATGGGATTATTTTATACTGATGCTTAAAACGCATCCAAAATACTATTTTCTTAAAACTGGAAAAACCCTCATCTGGAGAGATAACTCAAAGGGCTGGAGTACATGCTTTTTCCTGGGAGGCCCAGGTACACACTAGCAAACCATGGTTCCTTGAGCTCTTCCAGGAGTGAACCACCCAAGCCACATGTTAGAATGTGTTTCTGAGCACTGCCAACTCATGGCCCCAAAAATAAAAACACAAAATCTGAACAACTAATAGCTACTGCAAATCTATCTATCTATCTATCTATCTATCTATCTATCTATCTATCTATCTATCTATCTATCTATCTATCTATCTATCTATCTATCTATCTATCTATCTATCTATCTATCTATCTATCTATCTATCTATCTATCTATCTATCTATTTTTCTATTGCTGCTGTGAATTTACACATAAATGCTATGAAAACGTCATGCTTTTGGGGATTTTGTTTTCGAGTTTTTTTTTTTTGTTTTGCTGTGCTGGGATTTGAATTCAGGCCTCCAAACATCATATATAAAATGTAGGTGCCCCTCTGAGCCAAATTACTGACTTTCAAAACTAGCTTTCTGAATAAGGTTCTCCTCTTTTACAGTGGGATATTCAATGAAAAGAGCTAGACATTTGGAGGTGGAAGACTTAATTTCAACTTCCTGTTCCCCTTACTTTAATTATGTGGTTTGGTAAGTAACTTCTGTCTAAATTTTTCGGTTGGTCAAGTTCCAACAATTAGTCTCCACCATCATAAAATCTCTAACACAAGAATGAATGTAATGTTGACGACTCTCTCCCATTGATTCTGGTTTATGAATAGTGTTGTTACTTCTGTTCTGGTCAGTGATAATTGATAATGGAAGTACTTTGCATATAGGGACAAAAAGTAAATGAGAACTTAAAACTAATCTAAAAGTGCTTTTTAAAAATAAAACTATACATATTTAATCTTTACCGTGCCTAGATAGTAAAAGAATCAAGTGAAATAATTTATGTGCAACTAATTTGAGTGATATAAAATAATATGCAACAATGATGTTATTAATTCATAATTAATAGAAATTAATTATAACAATGTTGGATATTTTTTAACAATTTAATAGCATAATATAGATCAGTAGAATATTGTTGCAGACTAATTCAGAGTAATGTACTGTATATAACATGTAACATGTTGACAATTTTCTAATTCTGAACTCTTCATTTAACTAACAATGCTTTGGATTCTATTTGGGGTTTGGTCTGTTTTTTATTGGGGTGGGGAGGTGTACCTAGCAGGGCTTTTGGCTGGCCCCTAGCTCGGGAATCCAGGGATTGAACCCAGATGGACTGTGCAGGCACTTTACCTGCTGTACTATCTCTCCAGCCCCTTCTACTTGGCAATTGTAGTGTGTCTGTTCTGCAGTTATAGTAACATGGCAATAGTAATGAAATATTCTGCCTTTTAATGTTATATTTAGGTTAAACTAAAAAGGAAATGGAAAGATACTAAAAATTACAGTCCATAAGCAATAAAAATAATTTATAAATAACAAAATTGTTAAATATTTTATTATTTGTAACTCAGCTTGCTTTTTTGCTATGAGAACAATCCACAGGAATGAAAGTAAATGAAAATTTAAAACTATAGTGATAATCTTAATTTCTTTTTCCCCTCCCTCCCCTTTTTTTTGGCCATACCTAACAAGGCCTACTCCCAACACTGGTTGGGACTCACTTCTGGTAGTATTCATGAGATACCAGGGATTAAATGTAGGCAAATCCTTCTTACATGCAAATACTGTTCTCCAGTTCGTCCATCTATCTCTCTGGCCCTGTTCTGATCTTTAAAAGTAAATCATTCATAAGCTTTGCACTATAGCATTAGAATAGTAAATTAATTTGTGATACGTCTTACTGGTCCTTTCAGCATATTACTGTGTTGACTCACTAAAGTTGGGGAATTGCTGCTCAGTTATTTTTTTTTCCTTTTTGGGTCCACCCAGTGATGCTCAGGGGTTACTCCTGGCTCTTCACTCAGGAATTACTCCTGGTGGTGCTTGGGGACCATATGGGATGCTGGGGATAGAACCCAGGTTGGCTGCATGCAAGGCAAACACACTACCCACTGGACTATCACTCCAGCCCCAATTGCTCAGTTCTTTTAACAAAGCTTAGTGTGGTCATCTTTTCCAAGAAGCATGCAGATTTCAAGAGAAATTGCTATATGGCTATATGCAGTACTTATTACAATATATGCATGAAAATTTCTGCAAAAGATGAGAGTAGTGCTACTAATAGAACTTCAAACTAAATATTTATTATCAAGATTGAAAGAAGGATAAGGATAATTATGCAGATAGCTTTCGGTTTTATCAATTTTAAAACAAAAACAGCCACAAAATGAAATTGCCTATACTATGAATGGGTGTTCTTTCATCACATCTCAAAAAACAATCACTTAAAAACTAGAATGTGGAAGCTGGGTTTGACTGTTTTCTTCTTACATGTATTTCCTGATACTGTCCTGATTGCCTTGTTTTGTTTTTGCGTTTTGGGTCACACCAGGCAATGCTCAGGGGTTACTCCTGACTCTGCACTCAGGAATTTACTCCTAGTGGTGCTCAAGGGATCGTATGGGATACCAGGGATCAAACCTGGGTCAGCCGTGTGCAAGACAAACGCCCAACCCCCTGTGTTACCACTCTGGCTCCTCTGACTGCTTTAAAGTCATCATAAATACATTGATGAGACCTCTCATTTCAGAGTTTTGTCACAAGAATGTGGTGATATACCAGTAAAAAATTTGGCAGTTTTCTGACTACAGAGAAGCTGTAGTTTGAGTGTACTTGTAGAGTGGGTGGTCAGGATTGTATGATACATTCTGTTTAAATGGCATCGGGATACCCTTTTGTTCTATATACATTTTATTATGAGATTTTTCTAGTACAGGAGAACTGAAAGTTGGTAATGTAAGGAATGAAACAGGTGGACAAAAATGTCCACCTACAGCTTAGTGTCATACTTTAGCTACTTCTTATGGTAGCTAAACCTTAAAGCAGATAGCTTCAAGGTTACTTTTGAAGCTGATGTGCTAACCATACAAGACCTATGGGACCACAGACTGAGGTCCCAGTATAGTCAGTGGTCTCGGCAGTTGACATTCCTACTAATGACAGGCAGGTCACTAGACTGAAAAGAAAGGCTTTGGCTGTGTGAAAAGGACTCAACCTGCATGCTAGCCCCCCCAAGCCAGCTTCAGGCACCAGGGCTGTAGGCAGCTTCAGGAAAAAGACAACAGTGCCATCATCTGGTTCCGGTTGTATAAAAGTGAGATCCAGCAGCGCACTAACTGTGGAGGCTATTACAGGCTGGTGCCCTGCCAGTTAGCCCTCCCAGCTGCTGCGCTATTATGTGCTATAAAGTTTTTTCTTTCCAAAAGACTAGTCATTGCATTGGGTCCTTCTCCCCTGAAAGCAAAATGAAAAATAGCTCTTAATTTTGTGACAGATTATTACCTGGTTAGAGAGTATGTGAAGTTGACATTTACATTTAATTAATAAAAACTGTATTCTGAATATTGTATTATGAAGTCCTATCAAGAAGTTAATATTTTTATTTTGGACTTAATGGCTTATCCATTAATTATTTTTTAATTAAAATTATACTTATTTAGGGGAAGTGATTTAGTGATAAAAGTACATGCCTTGTATGCATCAGGCCCTGGCACTACAGAGAAACCAAGACAGAACAAGAAGAAACTGTTATTTTATTTATTTTTTTATTTTATTTACAGGGAATTGAACCCAGGGCTTCACACAGACAAGACAAGTGCTTTACCACGAAACTGTATCCCTGGCCAAATTGTATTTGTTTTCTGGTTAAATACTAAAGTCTCACAGTATAACGTTGGGAAAGTATGGAGTGTTGGGCCAGAGCGATAGCACAGTGGGAAGGGCATTTGCCTTACGTGCGGCTGACCCAGGTTCCATCCCCAGCATCCCAGATGGTCCCCTGAACACTGCCAGGAGTAATTCCTGAGTGCAGTGCCAGGAGTAACCCCTGAACCTTGCCAGGTGTGACCCAAAAAAGAAAAAATGGACTGTATATTGGAAAGCCTTCCATCTAACCTAGCTCATGTCTAGTGTTTGAATATTTATCAATGGAGAGATATTTTATGCATATATAAGCAAATGAATGTATGCTTTTTTGTCAGTACCTACACAAAGAGAGCTTCCACATTTTTTGTTCTGACTACATATATTTGGATGTGCCATAGTTTTAAGGTATATCTTCATTATGAACGCTTAACGTTACTTCAACCTGTTACTATTTAAAACTTGTTTTTTTCATGTCTGTGGAATAAAGTACTCGAAATAGAATCATTAAATTCAAACCATAGGGTTGTTTTCATAATTTTCTAGAAAATTCTAACACTTTACACCATAACCTACAAGGTACAAGAATGCCTTTATGTCAGTTTCATATCATCATTATAACTTAGTTTATTAATATTTTGTCAGTAGTGAAAATAAGAATAGCATATTTTTTGTTAGTTATTATTTTTACTTTTTTATTTTATTACATCCAGTGATGCTCAGGGGTTGCTCCTGGTTCTGCACCCAGGAATAATTCCTTACGACCATGTGGGATGGTCGGCTACTTGCAAGGCAAATGCCCTACCCTATCCACTGTACTATGGCTCCAGCCCATCGTTATTTTCGTGAATACAACCTATATGTAGTTAAGTCCACAGCATATAAATATATATATAATTTTGAGTTATTTTTATTGACTGTTGCATAATATGTTTCAGATGTGCATCTCTAAATATCAGCATGTGTATATACATTAATTTCATTACTAAAAAGTTCAGTTCTGGGCGGAGCGATAGTCCAGCGGGTAGGGCGTTTGCCTCTCACGCAGCTGACATGGGTTCGATCCCGGCATCCCATATAGTCCCCTGAGCACCGCCAGGAGTGATTCCCTGAGTGCAGAGCCAGGAGTAACGCCTGAGCATTGCCAGGTGTGACCCAAAAAGAAAAAATAAAATAAAATAAAAATTCAGTTCTTTGTTTAATCATTCTCCTTTATCTATTCACCCATACTCTGTCTCCTTCCCTCTGGTAGCCATTATTGGTTTTATAGTCCAGTAGGATTTTTTTAATTTAATGTTTTATTTCTAACAATACTACATAAAGTGTAAACATGTGCTTTTCCTTTTTTCTAGCTAGTTTATTTTACTAAGCTTGAATAACTTCAAGGTCCATCCATATTGCTACAAATGGGAAGATATCCTTTTTTGTTATTTAAAAAATATTTTGATTTTCAAGCTATATTTTCAAGCAGTGCTTGGGGTCTGTTAGTAGCTTGGTGCTTAGGGATCATTCTTGGCTTTGCTCAGGGAACCATGTGGTACAAGGAATTGAGCTCAGGGCCTCACACATGTAAGACAGGTGATTGACCACTGAGCCACATTTCCCATCCTAATTTTTCTTTAATGGCTGAATAGGAACATTTCATTGTTTATTTACCATGTTCATCAATAAATGCTTTATTCAGAGGTGACTACAAGAGTATGCCACCCGGACGGCAAGCCTGGCAAGCTGCTCGTGTCGTATTTGATATGCCAAATACAAGTAACATTTATATTAGGTCATACCCGTGACCTGATATAATGGTTTGAGGCTCTTTATGTTCCTGGAGCAAGCAGATGCCTTTGGGTTCTACTAGCATGAGACAGGACATATGGAGATATTACTGGTGCCCTCTCTAGCAAATAGATAATGAACAGGAAGATAGTGATAGTGATTTACTATGTATGCACATTTATCAGTTTATGAGCATATAGGTTATGTCCAATTCTTGCAATTATAAATTTTACTGTAATACACATGGGAGTATGTGTATATATATATATATATGTATATATGTATATATATGTGTGTGTATATATATGTGTATATATACATATATATTAGGTTTTGTATTTTTCTATTAAATAATCAGAATATGCTATAAGTGAATGTGTGGAATTTTAATCTTTGAACAAAATTTTATGATCTCTATACTGCTTTCATTAATGGGTATGCCAGTCATGTATACGGGTCCTCCTCTCTGCACATCCTCTCTGATACTTGTTTTCTGTCTTTTGAAAAATAGATGTCACTCTCATAGATGTGAAGTGAAAGCTCATCATTGTTTAGATGTGCTTTCCATTGTAATAAAAAAAGAAATAAAGATCTTTTCATATGCCAATAAGCTACTTGCTTACGTAACTTGTGGTGAAGACTCAGATTCTCTATCCATTATAAAATTTGTTTTTAAGTTTTATGAGCTCTTTGTGCATTTTTGATATTGATTTTTTTCTGTGACATACGATATATAAATATGTTCTTTCATTCATTAGAATGTCTTTTATTTGATGTAACTTTCTTTTGCTATTCAGCATTTTTTGTTTGATTTAGTCCCATTTATTTCTGCTTTTGCTACCTTTGCCATTGGTATCAGGTCCTCTGTCTCTAAGCTGATTGCAAGGAGCCTAGTATTTGTTTTCCTCTTCATTTTTAATAATCTTAGTCTCAGATACAAGTCTCTGGTTCACTTGAGTTAATTTTTTATAGTATGAGATAGTGATCTAGTTTTGTTCGTTTGTAAGTTGGTAACCAGTTATCTAAGCACTTATTGAAGGGGCTTTCCTCAGTTCATTGGATGCCTTTGATTCCTTTCTTATTCAGTTGACGCTATATACATGGGTTTATTTTGAACTCTCAGTTCTGTTCCGTTGTTCTGTATTTGTAGTTTGTTTCTGTTTTGGGGTCACACCCAGCTGTACTCACAGCTTCCTCTTGGCTCTACACTTAGGGATCACTACTGGCTTTGTGCTTAACGAACCTGGATGACGCTAAGGATAGAACCCAGGTTGGCTGCATGGAAGGCAAGCGCTCAATGGCTTGTACTATCTCTCCAGCCCATGCTACTTTATTCGTTCATTCATTCATTCATTCATTCATTCATTTATTTGCTTTTTTTTTTTTTTGGATCACACCTGGCAATGTTCAGGGATTACTCCTAGCTCTGCACTCAGGAGTTACTCCTGGCAGTGCTCAGGGGACCATATGGGATGCCGGAGATCGAACCCGAGTCTGCCGCGTGCAAGGCAAACACCCTACCCACTGGACTGTCACTCCAGCCCTGCCGATGCTACTTTTTTTTTTTTTTTTGGGTCACACCCTGCTTCGCTCAGAGGTTACTTCTGGCTCTTCGCTCAGGAATTACTCCTGGCAGTGCTCGGGGACCATATGGGATGCCGGGATCAAACCCAGGTCGGCCACGTGCAAGGCAAACGCCCTAACTGCTGTGCTATTGCTCCGGCCCCCTAGATTGTTTTCTTAAGAGTTCAACTTCTCTATCCCTGTTCTTTAACCTGTTCTTTAACCTTTAGTCTGTAGGCCCACACCAGTCTGTGGAAATTACCTGGTGAGCTGCCAATAATTCCCCTCCCCAGAGACACACAGTATGTCACAGTAACTAAAAACTGTAATTTAGTAAAATTGTATTTAATAAAATACTACCTACATTGTTTTTTGTTTCTGTCTTCGTCTTCATCCAGTTTGCAAAACGTATTGTCCTATTTTCTTCTGTCTGCAGGTTTATAAAAAAGGCCGAAGAACACTGATCTCAATTATTTGCATTCCTACCTGGGAAGATTTCCTTTAAAACTCATGAGTTATGACCTGAAAGTACACTCTTCTTCCAGCCTTTATTTTGGCACTCATTTGCAACACTGTAGTGATAGTGTCAGGCATGCAGTGTTCCAGAATCATGTCTACCACCAGGGTGTCCCTCTTCCTTCCTTCACCAACATCTCAAGCAGAAAACTGGGCGCAGTTTTTCTGATCCATCCTGCCACTTGTACATTTTGATCAGTGAATTCAGGCCATTCATGTTAAGCAAAATTATTGAGATGCAGGAATTTATTGCCACCTTTTATAGAAATTATGATTGTGGAGTTTGTTTTGCTTTTTTATTTTTGGTCAAGGGAATAACTTTTTGGGCCACGCCGCGGGGGCTTACTCCTTCTCAGTGCTCAGTAATCACTTCTCGTGGGCTTCAGGGACTGGGAACTAAACCCAGGTCGGCTTTGTGCAAGGCAAGCTCCCTACCCTCTGAACTAAAAGGTCATTTAATGTTTCTTGCAAAGCTTGTTTCACAAGTATGATTTTCTTCAGCTGTTTCTTGTTAGTAAAGTTTTGTGTCAGTCATTCTTTTCAAGTTTGAGTGACAGCTTAATTGGGTAGAGTATTCTTTGTTTTTTTTTTTTTTTTTTGCTTTTTTGCTTTTTTTGGGTCTCACCGGCAATACTCAGGGGTGTCTCCTGGCTCTGCACTCAGGAATTACTTCTGGCGGTGCTGGACCATATGGGATGCCGGGAATTGAACCCAGGCCAGCATGGGCCGAGTGCAAGGCAAACGCCCTACCTGCTGGACTAGCGCTCTGGCCCCAGGGTAAACGCGTATTTCATTAAGTTTGTTTGCTGTACCCCACCATTCTGTTCTGATCTGTAGCATCTAGTTAATATCTCTGCTGTGAGTTTGAGTTAGGGATCCGGGAGATGTGCGGGATTCTTTGTATTTAAGTGCTTTGACTTGCTGCTCTCAGGAATTTATCTTTGTCTTTGGATTTTGTCATTTTAACTATGTGTTTTGGAGTTTTTCTATTTGGGTTTATTATCCCTGGAACTCTTTGAGCTTCTTGAATCTGGATTATGACTAAGTGAATTTGGGAACTTCTTACAATTTCTTTGACCTATAGTTCTTCCTTGGCTTCTCCTTTCTGTTCCTCAGGAACTCCTATAACTTTTACATTGTTCCTCTTGAGCTCACCTCATAATTTTCTGATGTATTCATTTCTTTTAAATCATTCGTTCATCTTCTGTTCTTTGTTGATGGTTTGATTGAAATCACAGATTAATTCCCTCCTCTGTCACTCTGCTGCAGACCGAGGCCTCCCAGTATGTCACCATTAGACTCCTTAGTTCTGACTTCAGCTTTCACTTTTCTCATCTCCTCTTTCCTGATTGGAGGTCTGTACTATCATTTCTTCGGCTCATTAAACAACTTCTCCACAGTCACTCTGAAATCGTCATCTGAAAAGTTACAGAGCTGGTGGGTGCCAGAGGGGTGTGAAACCCCTTCAGACTAGTATGCTCTGCTGACTCCTGCTCTGCGGTGAAGGTGACAGATGATTTTGTGCAGATATGGACAGCAACCTCAGGCTCCTTGGTCCTATGCCACTGTGTTGTGTCCACGCACAGCTGAGCTTCTACAGCAAACTCTGTGCCTCTGCAGCAGCTGCTTTTATACAAAATCCCAGTGACTTACCCTTGCCCTGTTGCTTCAGATATGTGCTTTCTGTCCACTCTTTTGTCTCAAAAGAACAGAAGCCTCAAGTGCTGCCCAGAGGCGTCTGTGACTGTGGCTTTGTGCAGCCTGCAAGGCTGTGCATGCATTTTAGTCCGCAGATGGACTGCTGGGTCACCTCAGTCTCTGCAGCCCTGCAGCCTGGCGCAACACTTTTTTGGCTTCTCTGCTTATCCCTACCCACATCTTAGGTGGACTTACTTGAAGCAATAGCTCTTCAGTAGAAACTCCATCAGAGACCTTAGAAGCTTCCTGCCATACTCTTCTGTAGGACCCTCAAGGAATCCTTTGGTCCTTTGTTTGGTTGCATTTTTTGACTGGTGTGAGTCACAGTGCACCCTTCTCTGCCATCTTGGCCAACCTCCCAAGAAATTTTTAGCCATGCTATGAATTACAAAGATTCTACCCTGTCCCCAGTCATTTTATCAATTATATTTTTCTTATGGTGAGTTTTGCCTCAAAAATTTGTTTCTGAAGTTCACAACCTCATATAATATTCACTAGTAGTGCAAGACTTTACATAATGAATAGGATTGCTCTCTTAATTAACCTGAAAGTGTGTTAGGATTTTTAACTATGTTTTAGATAACAATAATAACTCCAGTGGGAATAAAGAAAAATATTCTGAGGACTTAATTTTTTTCCACAGTCTTATAAACTACTTTATGGAAAACAGCTGTACAATGGGGACAAAAAATCTTTAAATATTATTTTGTTATTTATGTGTATGCAGTAAAAGAAAGAATATTAAAAGCAATATTATATGTGTCTTTTACAGAAATACTTAGCAAGATGTTGGCATTCCAGATTTGGATAGTGCCTGTCTTGGCTCTTTTCCTCACCTCTGAAACTCTAGGTAAGGCTCATAAAATACCCTAAATACTTTTATTTGGGAAACATAAGAGACCCCCAAAGTAGTGTTCCAAGAGGTGGGCAGGAAGGAAAGAAGGGAGTGAAGAAGGGAGGGAGGAAGGGAGAAAGGGAGGGAGGGAGGGAAAGAAAGGAAAGAGATTATATATATAGATATAGATAAAGATATATAGATATATACACACATATATACATACATATACATATTGTGTGTGTGTGTATCTATAGATAGATAGAACCCAGAATAGAACTTGGATCTGATTCATGCAAAGGTTGAGCTTTAAGCTATGCCCTGGCTCCCCAAGGGTGTATAATTTTTAGACATTTTGTCCTTGCTGATTTTATGAAATAATGAATTTTTAATCCAACATTTTAGGGATAGTTCTATCACTTGTGCAGTTTAGTTTGTATTGTTCAAGGTGGGAATTGAAATTGGACCACATTGGATAATAGAGAGATTGACTCTGTAATGATTTCAAAATAAAGAATTCAAATAATGATTCTTCTCAATTTCATATATATATATATATATATATATATATATATATTTTTTTTTTTTTTTTTTTTTTTTTTTTGCTTTTTGGGTCACACCCAGCAATGCTCAGGGGTTACTCCTGGCTCTTCGCTCAGGAATTACTCCTGGCAGTGCTCAGGGGACCATATGGGATGCGGGGGATCGAACTTGTTGGACGCGTGTAAGGCAAACGCTCTACCTGCTGTGCTATCGCTCTAACCCCTGCCTGAATTTTAATGTGTGCATGATGAATACTATTTCTCTTTCCTCCCTCTTCATAACCCATTAGCATCAGAACTGGAGAGAACTGTAGACTACCACTAAAGGTTTAATTTTATTCCCTGTGGCCTGAATCATGAAACAGAATTGATAATGGAGCAAATATGAACATGCTGCAGGCAGCCTGTTTCCTAAAATAAAGTTAGACTGTTAGAAAGTTAGACTTTTTTTTTTTTTTTGTCTTTTTTTGGGTTATACCCTGTGTACTCAGGGGTTACTCCTACTCTGCACTCAGGAATCACTCCTGCAGTGCTCAAGGGACCGACTGTATGGAATGCCAACTATCGCACCTGGAACAGCATGTGCAAGGCAAATGCCATACCCTCTGTACTATCGTCTTAGCCCCTAAAGTTAGACTGTTATATAAAGAGCTAAGTGTACCATCTTCATTGTGTCTTTAGAGCTGTTTTAGTGAAGATTGAGTGGAAGTATTAATGGAGACTGTCATTTTGTACTAAGAAATTTCACTTCATTTTTACATGTACTGTTGTTCCTTTACAGGTCAACTTATAGAACCATGTGGTCATATCACTCCTGAATCTCCAGTTATACAGCGTGGTTCTAACTTCTCTGCAGTTTGTGTCCTAAAGGAAAAATGTATGGATGGTTACAGTGTAAATTCTAGTTATATTTTTTGGAAGGTAAACCGTGCTATTGTTCCTAAAGAACAATATACTATCATAAATAGAACAGCGTGTGGTGTCACATTTATAAATATGTCCTCAAACATTCAACTCACCTGCAACATTCGTATGTTTGGACAAATTGATCAAAACATTTATGGAATCAGAGTCACTTCAGGATGTAAGTTTTGTTTTTGTTTAATTTCAGATTTTTTCAGGACTCAAATTAAATTTTCAGTGATTGCTTTTATGAACTACAGTAACTTGTCAACTCTTATTTGTTTAATTTGTAATTTTTTTTTTTTGCTTTGTTTTGGGCCAAAGCACAAAAGCTGTACTCAGGACTTACTCCTGACTTTGTGCTCAGTGATATTTCCTTGTGTGATGCTAGAGATTAAACCTGGGTTGGGTGCTTGCTAACAAATATCTTACCACTGTACTATCTCTGGCTCTCAGCTCTTATATTTTATTGGGAATATTTATTTTTAATTTGCATTATGATTATATGATAAGCCTAAGGAGTAATACAGGGTTTTTTTTCCTGATAGAAAAGTTCTTTTCTTAGAAATATATTTTATGTAGGATGATCCCCTCAGTATTATTAAATTGAAATTTATGAATATATTATAATAATTTCCAGTATCCATTAATTGCTGAAAATATATTTTAAAGAAAGTTGAACTAAAAGTTAAATAAATACAAGAGAAGTAAATATATTGAAATAATTGCTGGATTTCTCTTATCGCAGTTAGTAATTTAGCATTAACAAACTTATCATATTTGTGCATTGCAAGGCTATGATTTGGGTATTTGCTTTTTCCTTCAGTGTTTGGAAAAGCATTACAAAAAAAACTATGAATCCTTTATGCTTTTATTTAATTGCTTTTAACAAATGTCCAGATATTACTTTACTATATTTTAATAGGGAAATCAGTTGATATGAGCCAGTTATAAATGAAAGCTTATGTAATTTAATGAATATTCTTTAATGCTATGATAGGTCTGTTATGATAATATGTATATTACTACCTCAAAGAAGTTTTGTGTTTATAAAAAATGAGTTTTCAGTCTCTGATCTCATTTTTGGTCCATACCTTTTAAAAAAATTTTGGAATGGTTTTGGGGGGACACCTGGTGGTAGTCAAGAGACCTGTGCAAATTTGGGGAGTGAACCCAAGGCCTTGCACATTTGCTTATACGCTTAAGCTACGTTCTTGGCCCTTTCTATACATTTTGTTTTTTCCTTCTAATTTAGATTATAAATATGTATACATTGCATGTTGTTTGTGGATATAAAATTTTTTTGCATTACTGATTTTTCCCTTTCAGTACCTCCAGAAAAACCTAAAAATTTGAGTTGCATTGTGCGTGAAGGAGAAAACATGATGTGCCAGTGGGATCCTGGAAGAGAAACATACCTAGAAACAAATTTCACTTTAAAATCGGAATGGTAAGTTAGTTTAAGCTGGTTGTATGTTGAATTTATTAAGCTAATCATTGTGCAGGAATTTTTATTTGCTAAGTAGTGATAGTGAAGGCAAGCTTTTATAAATTCTTATTACCATTTTTTTAGAACATCTAAGACATACAAAATCAGAAAGGATAGTTTAATAAGTCCCCATGTACCCATCATCCATTTTTAGCATTGATCAGATAATAACCAATCTTAATTGATATATGCCCCATCTGTACTTTATTTTTTGTGTCACATCAGCTGTGCTCAGGGATCATGTCAGGGGACCATATGAGGTGCTGGGGCTCAGACGTGGGTTTGCCTCATAAAGACCTAACTCCATATTGTCTTGTACAGCTCACCCATACTACCTTGGGTGATAAAATCTCAAACATTATACCATCTATAAATGTTGCAGTACATCTTCACTGAGTTGATAGAGGCATTTCCCACCAGGACAGAGATGGCACAAGAAGTGATTAAGGTACTTCTCCAGGAGATAATTCCCCAATTTGGACTACCCCAGAGTTTACAGAGTGATAATGGTTCGTCCTTCACTGCAGAAATAACTCAACAGGTAGCAAAAGCTTTAGGAATAAAGTATTATTTATATTCAGCTTGGAGACCTCAATCATCAGGAAAGGTGGAAAGGATAAACTAGACCTTGAAAACACAGATTGGGAAACTAAAGAAACTTCTCACAACTGGAGACAGGTTCTTCCTTTGGCTTTGCTTTGTTTGCGCATTGCTCCGTGCTCAGATTTGTGACTCAGTCCTTGTGAAGCCCTTTATGAAAGGGCTTTATCCAGATTCCATAGTTCCTCAGAGCTCCACCCAAAAGAAAGCCTCATCTTTCCCTTTAAGTTTCATCAGTAAATGCTCGAGGTGAGAGCCTTCTACTGAGAGTATACCACCTACACGGCAGAGCCTGGCCTGTGTTTTATTTGATATGCCAAAAACTAGTAACAATTATGGACCCTCAATTCCATGACCTGAAGAATGGTTTGAGGCTCTTCCTGTCTCTGGAGCAAGCAGATGCCCTTGGGCTACACTTGCTTGAAATGTTACTGGTGCCCGCTGGAGCAAATCAATGAACAACAGGAATACAGTGATACATATTTCTTTTTCTGTTTGTTTGGCTTTTTGGGTCACACCCGGCTATGCTCAGAGGTTTCTCCTGGCTCTGCACTCAAGAATTACTCCTGGCGATACTCGGGAACCATATGGGATGCCGGGAATCGAACCCGGGGGGCATGGGCCGGCCGCGTGCAAGGGCAAACGCCCTACCCGCTGGACTATTGCTCTGGCCCAGTGATACATATTTCTAAAAGATAAGGGCACAACATAAAAAACATTGTGACCCACCATTTTGTTGTTTCTGTTGTTGTTTTTCTTTTTCTGTCACACCGGGCAATGTTCAGGGTTACTCCTGGCTCTGCACTCAGGAATTACTCCTAGCAATTCTCAGGGGACCATTCAAAATGCTGGGGATTGAACCCTGGTCAGCCGTGGTGCATGGCAAGTGCGCTACCCACTGTACTATCGCTCCGGCCCCCTGACCTACCTTTGTTACTCCCAAATAAAATTGTAATTGCTTTTATTGTCATATTTTCAGTTTGTATTAAAATGTTCCCAGTTCCCTTACAAATATAGGTATGTATTTTTATGTTTATTCAAATCAATATCTGAATAGACTTTCTCTGTTGCAAATCAGTTTGTTTGTTTGTTTGTTTATTGAATCACTGTTTTACAGTCTTCTGCATTACAGAATGCTGTTTATGATTGGGTTTAATCATGCAACGCCCCAACCCCCCAACTTCCATTTGACATTTCCCACCAGCAGTGTCCCCTTTTTTCCTCCTGCCACCTCCCCAACACCTGACCTGTCTCTATGACAGGGCACTCTCCTCTCTTTCTTTCTCTCTCCCCCATTGTGCATTATGGTTTGTAGTACAGATACTAAGAGGTTATCATGTTTGTTCCTTTACGTGCTTGCAGCACTCAGTTCTTATGCAGAGTGATCATTTACAACTGACTTAGTCATAGTGGTCCCTTCCCTATCCCAACTGTCTTCCCCAAGAGTTGAAGCAGGATTCTAAGCATAGACCAAGCCTCCTTGCCCTTGTTTCTACTGTCCTTGGTTATTGGTTTCAAATTATGTTGTTTTACATCCCACGAATGAGTGCAATCATTCTGTGGCTGTCCCTCTTCTTCTGACTTGTTTCACTTAGCATGACACTCTCCATGTCCATCCATTTATAAGCAAATTCTGTGACTTCATTTTTTCTTAACAGCTGCATAGTATTCCGTTGCATAGGTGTATACCATAATTTCTTTAACCAGTTGTCTGTTCTTGGGCACTCAGGTTGTTTCCAGACTCTGGCTATTGTGAATAGTGCTGCAATAAACATAGAAGTGTAGATGGTGTTCCTGCTGTGTGTTTCTGCTGTGTTTTTGAAGCCCCCCAGGGTATAGTCCCAGGACTGTCATTGCTGGGTCATAACTGAGCATAACTAGCTGAGCTAGATAAGTAATGAGGAATAAGCTTATAATAAGCTCAATGAATAAAGTATAAGCAAGTTCCTGTTCAATTCTTCTCCCCATTTTTTGATGGGGCTGGATTTTTTTTTTTTGTGTAAAGTTCTACTAGTGCCTTAAATATCTTGGATATCATATGGGTATTGGGTAAATAATTTTCCCAAATCAGTAGACTGTCTCTGTACCTTGGTCACTGTTTCTTTTGAAGTACAGAAGCTTCTTAGTTTAATATAGTGCCATTTGTTTATTTTTACTTCCACTTGCTTGGTCAATGGTGTTTCATCTTTGAAGGTCCCTTTAGCTTCAATGTTGTGGAGAGTTCTGCCACATTTTTCTCCATGTCCCTTCTGGACTCAGGTCTGATATTGAGGTCTTTAGTCCATTTTGATCTGATTTTTTGTGGGGGAAAATCAATATGTTTTTAAGCTTAGTGTCAGTAAGTTCTTTGGACACAGGTTCTGCCACCTCTTCTTTTCTTTTTGAAAATCATTTAAGGTAAAGGTTAAACATTACTGCTAAACACATTGTCAAACATTACTCTATTTATTTTCTAAATATTGTTATTAGACAGAGACTTGGTCAGATTTGTTTGATTATTTTATCCCCCCGCCCCCCAGTTTTCAGGAGTTGTAAACTTGTTCCATATGTTATAAAATTCCGTGCGGTTTTTCAAGCATAAAGAAAAAGAACCTTTAGTCAGGGGGCTTTTACTGGGGGAAGGGTGGCAGTACAAGGCCCGACAGTGCCCAGTGGCCACTGCAGGAGTCGCTCCTAGTGGTGCTCGGGGACCAGGTAGTACCAGGGCTCAGACCTGGGCCTCCTGCACACACAGCCTGTGCTCTACCCCTTTGAACTATTTTTCTGGCCCTATAGTAAACTCTTACACATTCTCATTGCCTCAGTTATATTTGCTCTTTTCATGTGTTTATGCTAATTCTCTTCATCTTTCAGTCTACTTTATGTACTTCAGAGTAAGCTTCAGACATTAGCTAACCCTGAAGTACTTCTCCATTTACATCATTGTACATAATTAACTGGACACTATAAATGCTTTCTTAATTTTAAGTATAATTTATGTTCATCTCAGGAATCCTGACATCTTAAGCATATCATTCAATGAGGTTTTTATTTTTTGGGGGGGCAGTGTTGGGGTAGTCTACACGCATGATGCTCAGGATCCATGCCTAATCAGGGATCGTGTCTGGCAGTGCTGAGGGGACTGTATATTATAACAGGGGATAAAATCAGGGCTAGTTGAATGCAAGGCAAGTGCCTTAACCCCTGTACTATCTGTTAGCCCCATGCAGTGAGCTTTGGTTCATAATTACACCTCTGTAACTCCTGACCAGATAGAAAACGTTACCAGAACCCCTAGAAAGTTTCTTCAGTACCTTTCCAGTTAATCCCAGTCATAGTCCTATCCCACCCCATCTCACAAAGCAACTAACAATCTATAGTGAGTATCTCCACTATAGATAGTCTGTTCCAGAATATCATATAATTCTGGAGAAAATTCAATGAAGACAGAGCATAAAACTTATCAGTCTTGGAACAGAAAGGTAGCTCAGTGGTCTGGAGTGCCAGGGGCCTGGGGTTCTGTCCTCAGCACCACCATGTGGTACCCTGAGCACTGTCAGGATGACTTCCAAGTGTTGCATTGGGAGTAAGTCTCCAAGCACGACTGAATGTGCCCCAAAACAAACTCCCATCCACCCCCGCCTAAAAACTTTCTAAATATTCACTGTATCACTGTCTTCCCATCCATCATCGATTTGCTCGAGTGGGCACCAGTAACATCTCCATATGTCCTGTCTCATGCTAGTAGAGCTCAAGGGCATCTGCTTGCTCCAGGAACATAAAGAGCCTCAAACCATTCCATCAGGTCATGGGAATGAGGTCTATAATTGTTACTGGTATTTGGCATATCAAATACGACACGGGTAGCTTGTCAGGCTCTGCCATGCTGGAGATCAGTCACCTCTGATTTCCAGCATTTATTGATGAACCGGCGGCTGCAAGCTGGGCTGTGATAGGCTCTTCTGCTGGGTGGAGTTCTGACGAGAGGGAAGTCCGATGTGGAAAATGGCAGCTCTCATGGAGTGGGGGTCGTCTGGCTTCTTGCGAGGGCTCTGCTGGGGTGGCGGGTCAGGGCTAGAACCCGCCATCCCTCCTGGGCGCCTCGTGAGCAGCTGGGCACAGGGAGAGCCGGTAGCAGCTCTGCCCAATGTCTGTTAGCTCTGCCCCCAAAATAGTTTAATAACTTTGTGTCTTAAAATACAGATCAGCACCAGGTTTTTTTTTATTTTTATCTCAGCAGCAAAAATCATATCATCATTAAACAAAACAGGTAATGCTAAATATGTGTGAAGTTTGGAGTGTTATAACATTAAGTTTAAGCACCCACAAACCAGCTCACTATTCACTATAAATAGTGGTTTAGGAAAGTGATCTGGGTCCGGGATATAGTTGTTTCATCAACACAAAAGTTGTCACTCAGATATGGGCACGGGAAAAAGAATACTATCACGGAAGAATGGGGCTAGGGATTGCACAAGGCAAGAGCACCGAAGGAAATGCAGAGGAGAATGGTGTCCGTTAAGTCCCAGGAATACGGGAAGAAAGACCTAGGATGGAACACCAAATTTCTTTCTTTTTTTTCTTTTTTTTTTTTTTTTTTTTCTTTGGGTCATACCCGACGATGCTCAGGGGTTTCTCCTGGCTCTGCACTCAGGAATTACTCCTGGCGGTGCTCGGGGACCATATGGGATGCCGGGGATCGAACGCGGCCGGCACAGGCCAGCCGCGTGCAAGGCAAATACCCTACCCGCTGGGCTATCACTCAGGCCCCGAACACCAAATTTCAGTTCCACCACTATTCTATCAGTTTGTCTGACACAGGATCCAGCTATCCTTGTGTTTTCATGTTTTGAGAAGCTGAGGTGGTGAGGGTGAGGGTGGAACCCTGCCAGTGTTCGGAACTTTCTCCTGGCTCTGCACTCAGGGGTCCCTCCTGGAGAGGTTCGGAGGACCATAGGCAGTGCTGGAGAATCGAACCCAGTTTGCATGTGGGGGACACACTTTACCCCTGTGCTGTCTCTTTGCCCCCTACCCCATGTTTTTTTGCTTTTTTTTTTTTCAGTTCTCATTTTATTCTTTTTTTTCCCCAAAATTTTATTACATATACAATTGCAAGATGCTTATGTAGAGTTCTGGTTCTACAGTGTTCCAACCCATCTCCCATCTCCCATCTCCCATCACCAATGTCCCCACCTCCCTCTCCCCTCCCACACCTCAACCACTTGGCGGGGTTCTGTATGTCTCTTCTCTCCTCTCTCTCCCTCCTGCCTACCTTTCCTACACATCGTAGAATGCAGTACATCAAAGGACATAACTGTTTCCACTAGTCTGATGGACCACATGGCAGCAGCGGCCGCGCAACTTATGGGCCTCATGGTCAGCATCTGGACAGCGAAGGTGGAGGCTAGTATGGTGGGCGAGTCTCATCCAGCTGCTTCTGGGACCCCCAGAGGTGATGGGCCCACTCCCAAAACCGTCTGCCCTCCTGGGGGGGTCCCATAGTCAGCTGGGCCCAGGGCGAGCTGAGTTCCAGCTTCCCAGCCACGTTTGAGACTGCATGCTATGGCTGGTCACCCCAGGGCAGCTCCTGGGCGGGGCCACCAGGCTCGACAAAATGGAGAGGGGAAGGGCCGACCCCTGGCTCCATCTGACGAATTCCCAGTGATTCCCGCTTCTGGGAGCTGCCTTCCTGGGCTCGAACTCGTTTTGCTCTGTTAATCTGGTCTTGAGTTAGCATCCCAGCGTCCGGACAGTGAAGGTGGCAGCTATTGTGGTGGGCAAGTCTCATCCGGCTGCTTCCGGGACCCCCTCAGTTCTCATTTTAAATAATAATCTTGTTACTGCAAGTTCTTTTTCATTGTAAACTTTTTTTTTTTTTTTTTTTTTGCTTTTTGGGTCACACCCGACGATGCTCAGGGGTTACTCCTGGCTCTGCACTCAGGAATCACTCCTGGCGGTGCTCGGGGACCATATGGGATGCCGGGATCGAACCCCTGCCGGCATGGGCCGGCCGGGCGCAAGGCAAACGCCCTACCCGCTGGGCTATCTCTCCGGCCCCATTGTAAACTTTAGATAGAGAAAATAATCTGTGATATCACTTTCATATTTGTTTCATGATTTGTATAGTTCTTTCAGATATATTTTTTAAAAGACCATGAACACTAAAAGCTATAAAAATATCACTTGT